>CM017193.1:40195092-40475092 GCA_004837865.1 Musa balbisiana
ATATATATATATATCTATATATATATATATCTATATATATATATATCTACAATAATAATAATAATCACATCACATCACATAATTCATGATCATCCGTCCATATCATACATCATATGTATACATCATCATATATGATTACTAGATGGTGATAATAATAATAATTATTATTATTATTATTATTATTATTATTATTATTATTATTATTATTATTATTATTATTAAAAATATTTTAATTAATTATTTTATGGAATTTTTGGGGTACCCTATCCTAGGGTTCCCTGTGCGGTTAGGAATCCTTGGCCATAGGACAGCCTTGGACGGCCAGGAATCCCTAGCCCCTAAGGACCCCTTTGTAACTAGGAAACCTTGGCCGCCAGCTTGCCCCATGTAGTAGGAGCCTCATGGCCACCTATGCGGCTAGGAAACCCTAGTTGCAGGGGTTCCACATGCAACCAACAATCCTTGGCTATAGGGGCTCTGGTATGCCTAGCCGAGAGCAGCATGGCTGCTCTCGGTTTGCTAAGGCTGCAAGCAACCTTTGGTCAATCTATAGGGCAATAATAGTTGCTACCTTTTTCTCTCTCTTATGCGTCAATAATTTTAATGTTAAAAGCTTTTCCTAAAATACCTTTCAATAGTGAGATCCATATCTAAAAAAACTATGACAAAAATCACAGCAATCACATATAAAATAATTCTACGCGATTCATCAACACACACGTAGTTTAAAAACCAATCATCGCATGAATCAAACTGGCTTTGATATCACTATTAGGAAGTCTAATCAAAGTATCATATGGCAGTAGAAGAACAGAAAACAAAAGCATAGATTTCCCAAAAAAAAGTATCTTATATTAGTGCACAAAATGCAAAAATAAAAAATTACCTATATCAAGTGAGATTTGTTACCTAGGGAGATCGTACATCCCTTAAAGTTTCTATATTTATAGGAGTGGATGAAGAAGGTCAATTGTCCTCATCTCTAGCAATGATCCATATGATAGATGCGTTGAAGATGCTCCTCAAATCACTGTACGATCTTTCTCTCCATGCGCACCACATGATTAAGGAGGGGTCGGCCACCTTTTGGGCCCTCTTATTTATAGAGATTCTAGCCACTTAACCTTATCGGATCATGCCCTATTGGGTACTAGATTTCTATCCAATTACCCAAGCCTCTTAGATTAGTGGATCTCTATCAAATAGTCTCCTATTAGCTCTTATTGGAGCTTATCTATAAGATCCAATAATTTATGGGCTTATTAGATATCCAATAAGATAGGGACTCCAGTGGATATCTCATATCTGAATATCTACTTGTTACAACACCTACCATATGTGTGTGATTTTTTAGGCTTAATATCGAGTTGGTCGTGAATCATACCTATCAGAACTCCTTCTGACTCAATGAATTATTATCTTCATAATAATTCACTCGACTCATCGATTATGGACATACTAGGCCACTACGCCGTAGTTCCCAGACAATACAGGAGAATCCAATATATTTAACTTGTATGTCCTTAATTATCATGTATCTATAGTCCTTTATCTATCTAATATCCTAAAGGTCATATATCGAGTATGGTACTATCAAACCCATACAGAATCTACTCAAGTCTCACTCTGATAAGAGTCTCCAAGAAAACTCTTTCTCTCTCAATCCGAATGACCCTGGCTAGGGATTTGCCTAAATAAGAATATATAGAATATTTCTCTTATGACACCGAGAGCGGATGATCCTCTATTGACACTCAATTGCTCTCGTAAGGTTTGCTAACACTCCCGATAATCGCTCGTACTAGATTTGGAACTTCCAGACCTATAAATCCAGTATCAAAGAATGAAGTACTCATACATGATGTCTTTGGTGTTTCAAGTCTAAATATCATATATACAATTGGGACCACGGAATTACTATTTGACAATGAGGTATCATCAACCATCGAGCATTCTGTGGGCAGATCAATCAGTGAACATATTTTCCAATGAGTATCTACACCGTATCGATAGTGTCCCCATATAAGTAGTCATGAGACCAACCATCTCCATCATATGAATAGGTATACAACATACCAGTATGTCTGATTATCTCGATGTCCTTCTCGAGTAACCTACTACTAAGATTATTTAAGGTCTGTGTTTAAAGGTGAATCGGTCTCATTATCGTGATCTCATCATGATCCAACTCTTATTGCACAGATCCATATACATCACAATATATGCAATATATAATATAAAATAAAAAATATTAATATTAATAATAAGTAAAAAGACTACGTAACATGTCACACATGTCATCACTCATGTGATATGGCTTGCAGGGCACCTATGACTAGTAAGATATGCACTCGTAAGGGATATATGATCCCCCCTAGGTAAGGTTATATATCGTATATCTTACACAGGTTTTGGTTTTTCATGAGTTTTACATAGGTTATATCGTATATCTCCTCGCTCGAGCATTCGTTGAGAGGGTTGGTAGGCGGACGACATCGAGCCTTTCTTTTAGCAATAAAATATTAAATAAAAATATTATTGATGTCTTAGTTAGTACGATATGATCTAGACTCATATGTATAAGATTGTCTGAAATATCTTCCAGGTGAAAATATCGTACTCCCGAGATGTCACCTATGTGAAGACCGAGGTCAAAAGAGATTTCCTGACTAGGTCCCTCCGATGCTCAAGTTAGTAATATAAGATTCTCAAATGTGGATTAGAGTAGTTCAAAAGAAGTATCTTGCATTGCATTTAAAATGTCTTTTTATATCTTAGAGGATGAGAAAGGAGTTTATGAAAGTAGTCTCTTGAGTATGTATTTTTATACTAATAACAAGAAAGTTTGTGATTGTCTTCTTCATCATAATAGACGAGAATAATGCTTGTGATTTTCTTCTTTATATAAAAATGAAGTTTGTGATTATGAGAAAGAAAACTTAAAACTTATATTTGCATGGTTTGTCACGAAGGAGAGTGACTCTATCACGTAGCGTTCGGTTGACATTGTATATCTTATCAACTTTGTTATAATTATTTTATACAAAAAAAAGTCTTTTAAAACCCCTAACTAAATTGGATGTGAACATAAAAAAATATATTGTTTTCATTTTCAATCACATTAGTTAGAACGAGCATCCCTCAAACTCGATCGTTCTCATGGACTCGTATTCGCTTGTTCCCTTCGAACCAGGAGAAGAAGAAACTTAATATAGCACTGAACGAGATCGGTTTACACACTTTACTGCAGGGAAGACCATGCATTTTTATGCTTAGCTGCATGTATTGCCAAGAACCGATAATTAAGATGACTAAAAAAAGGTCCAGATTAATGCAACGATTGCCAAAAGGTGCTCTTATCCACATTTTGTGCGTCAGGACGAAGTCAAGAAACAAAACCGATGCGACGGTCTCTGTTCCTTTTCCTTTTTATCCATTAGTTCGACCCGTATATAAGTACGACCTCTCCTTCCTCTGGACGGAAGGCGGGCAGATACTTGGGGAGCTCCGTCCTCAAAGTATCTTTCTTAGGTTTCCTCCTTTCACTCCGTCCCCAAAGTATCTTTCTTAGGTTTCCTCCTTTCACTCCGTCCACAAGCCAAAGTAAATGCACACGCTTCTCTTGGATTAGCAAAGCAAACGAGGATCGTAAAGAGATGTCGAATAAGGCCGTCTTGGGTGCTCTCTCGGCGGTCCTTCTCGTGGCCGCCGTGATAGGGGCGGCGAGTGACGATTCCCTTGTCGCCTCCTCCAAGTCCGTGACGACCATCTGCGCCTCCACTGACTACGCTGATGTGTGCGAACGGACCCTCAATGCTGCCATCAATGGCTCTGCCTCTCCCAAGGAGATCATCCAAGCTTCCTTCATGGTAGCCATCAAAGAAATCGAAGCTGCCACCCACCTGTCCAACAACGTGAGTTTGAAAGCCACTGACTCGATGAACAAGGATGGATTCGACATTTGTCGTCGACTCTTCGAGGATGCCACTGAGGAGCTACAAGCTGCCGTCTCGGAGACTCATGACCTTGACGGTTTGGCGAGAAGGACCGATGACATCAAGTGCTGGCTTTCAGCCGTCATCTCCTACCAGCAGACCTGCCTCGATAGCATCACTCAAACCGACCTACACTCGACCATGAAGGACGGCCTTGTCACGGCCTCTCAGGTCACCAGCAATGCCATTGCCATCGTCGATGGGCTCAGTTCATTACTCAAGAACTTCCAAGTCCCCATCAACGTGACCAATATCGGCAGCCGCCGGCTACTGTCTCAGGGGAGCGATGCCAAGGGTTATCCCATGTGGTTGTCGGCCCATGACAGAAAGCTCTTGGCTGTCAATGCGAGAGGTGAGTTGAAGCCTAACATGGTGGTGGCTCAGGATGGGAGTGGAGACTATAAGACTATCAACGCTGCGCTCAATGCCATGCCCAAGAAGTATTCAGGCCGCTATGTGATCTACGTCAAGGCCGGGATCTACAAGGAGAATGTCCTCGTCACCAAGGACAAGGTGAACGTGTTCATGTATGGTGATGGACCAAGGAAGACAGTCGTGACTGGCAGCAAGAACAACGTCGATGGCGTTCAAACCATGAATACTGCGACCTTCGGTCTGACCTTCTTTGCTTTCCTAAATCCTATATTATTTATGCTACTCTTCACATCTACTCACTTACTACTACAATCGATCAATCAATCTATATAGCACGGAGTACAATAAATTAGATATTGATAGTTGAGACTGTGAGATAACGAGAGTGAAGCAAAACATGTGCATGCCCGATGTGACTGACCTCATGTTTTATGCAATTGGCATTTTCCAGCTACCGAAGGGCAGGGCTTTATTGGCAAGTACATGGGATTCAGCAACACCGCTGGACCAGAGAAGCACCAAGCCGTGGCGCTTCGTGTGAAAGGGGACATGTCATCCTTCTTCAACTGTCGTATGGATGCGTTCCAGGACACTCTCTACGTGCAGGCCCATCGGCAGTTCTACCGCAACTGTGTGGTATCGGGGACTGTTGACTTCATCTTCGGTGACTCCTCCACCATTCTTCAAAACTGCCTCATCGTGGTGCGGCGTCCCATGGACAATCAACAGAACACGGTGACAGCACACGGACGACAGGAGGAGAAGGAAGATACCGCACTTGTGATCCAAAACTGCCGCATCGTCCCCGACAAGCGCTTGTTCCCTGACAGGTTGAAGATCCCCAGCTACCTTGGTCGGCCTTGGAAGGCACACTCGAGGACCATCATCATGGAATCCACCATCGGCGACCTGATCAAACCGGAGGGATGGTTGCCATGGGACGGCGACCAGTTTCTGAAGACACTGTATTATGCCGAGTATGGCAACCGTGGGCCCGGTGCCGGGACCAGCGGCAGGGTGAATTGGCCTGGGTTTCATGTCATCAACAGGCAGACGGCCCAAGCGTACACAGTGAATTCCCTAATCCAAGGTCACCGGTGGATCAAGTCTTCTGGCATACCCTATTTTGGTGGGCTTAAAAATTGATGTCCTTCCTATCTTGCATGCGTACACCCAATCTTGAGATATAAGATGTAAGAGAAGTGTGGATATGATGATGAAAATAATAAAGCGAAAGACGGAGATTGAGAGGTGGGATCAACAAAATTTTCCGATAAATCTGTTGTTAACATTCAGTTTTATTATCGAGTAATTTTTTGATATGTTTATCAATATCTTATATGTCGTTCAATCTTTCGGATTTATGTCTAATTCTTAATCTTGATGTCTAATTTTTAAATTTAATATCTGATTTTTTGATATAATCCTTAAGCTTGATGTCTAATTCTTTGGTTTGATATCTATTTCTTAGACTTAACATCTTATTTTCTGATATAATATCAAATTTTAAAAAAAATTGGCTCAATATCTAAATCCTTGATTTAATATTTCATATTCTGATTGTTTGCATCGTTAATCAAAAGTATTTTTTGTATCACCTATATAAAAAACATATTTATTAATATATTAATGCTTATTTTCGTCAAAACAAATTTCATTAAAATACCATACTAAACTTGGAAATTTTTATTGTATTACTTTTTATTTCTTGTTTGGGCTTTTCAATCTTGCTTGTATAGTTGATATTAGGGAAAAATGTTATTGACGTCTTGGTTAGCACGACATGATCTAAGCCCATGTGTACAAGATTGTCCGAAGTATCTTCGATGTGAAAATATCATGCTCCCGAGATATCACTTATGTGAAGATCGATGTCAAAAGAGGTTTCCTGACTAGGTCCCCCCAACCCTCAAGTTAGTAATCTAAGATTCTCAAATGTGAGTTAGAGTAGTTCAAAAAAAGTCTCTTACATTGCATTTAAGATGTCTTTTTATTCCTTAGATGATGAAAAAGAAATTTGTGAAAACAGTCTCTTCATCATAATGTATAAAAATACATTGAGTATGTATTTTTATACTGATAAGAAGGATGTTTGTGATTATATTCTTCATTATGATGGATGATAATGATGTTTGTGATTGTCTTCTTTATTATAAAGAATAAAAAAGAAGTTTGTGATTACCTTTCTTATCATAATAGATGAGAAAGGAAGTTTAAAAGAATTATCTGAATACCCAAAAAGAATTAATAGTATTTCAAGGCGTCATATATTATATGTTTGCTTGTGTTCAATAAGACGAATTTCAAAAACCAATTAAACACATATATGAATAGGATGATCTTAAAAATATTATGAATATTTTATTTTATTTGTTAGAAAGAAATGAGTTTATTTGAATCTATATTTATAACATTGTATATTAAATATAACACGTTTAAAGTCATATATAAAGGCTTAAGTATAATAAACGAGTCTAAAATTAATATATTAGAACATGATTATATATTATATAAAAAAAAGTCATCAAGTTTATGAATGTTAATAATGGATTAGAATTAGTTGGCAAAAGTTATTCTAATGTTGAATTCGCGCATAAAGTTCTTTAGTCACTTCTAAATAATTGGGATGAAAGGGAGATTTCAATTCAAGAAGCCATAGGGTTATACATGACCTGTATCATAGCACGCAAAGCACATGACAAGGTGAAGAAAGCCCACCCAAGAAACACAAAATGGTTCTCTCAATATAAGAAAAACGTATTCAAGGGAACCTAGAAAATAATAAGTGAGTCTAAGGCAAAAGAATGATAAATCATATATATATATATATATATATATATATATATATATATATATATATATATATATATATATATATATATATATATATATATATATACATTTACGGAACGAGGTAACAATAATTTCCTTACCATATAACGAGTTAAGGAGCCTTTAATGAAGAAGAAAGAATTACATCAAAAATAACTTCCTCACCATATAACTTAAGAAAGAATTACACTAAAAAAGGAATCGACTTGACATAAAACAAAGTTAAAAGGGGTTCGATTGACTTGATGAGTTAATAAGCTCTCTTAGAAGAGAAAATAAATCTGCGGTACAAAACAATGAAAAGTTATATCTTGATATAATTATAGTTAAACAAGGACATGGTTTTACACAAAAAAATATTTCTATCGTGAGCTGATAAAGCTTCTGAAGCTACCAACTTTACATGCTCACAAGTGTAATTTTCTTGTGAAAAATGGTCGTTATGCCTTGCTATCCTGAAAAAGAAATTAACTTGCATTCAAAAATTTTCCAAAGGGAACCATCTTTGATTTGAAATTTAATAATAAGGCCTATAGTTTTTGTCTCTTGTAAATAGATTTGAAGAGTAAAGTTAACGGGAACAAATATGATTGCATTTATACTTTTGTGTCTTGCTGTCAAAAGAACGCGCTTCTGTGACTTCTTATGATAGTCGTGACGGAATTTTTTTATCACAATGACATTGATAACAATTCCTCACTTTTTTAGATGTTTCACTTAATTGAAGCATAAATTCCTTTAACAAATTTGTACTTTTATTATAGATGTAAGATTATCTGAAGTATCTCTGAGGTGAAAACATTGTACTCCTAAGGTGTTACTTACATGAAGATCGAGGTCGAGAGAGATTTTTCAATCGGTCCATTCGATACTCAAATTAGTAATTCGAGATCCCTAAGTGTGGACTCGAGTAGTTTACAAGGAGTCTCTTGCATTGGGTTTAAGATATTATTTTACATATTAGTGGATGAAAAAAGAGTTTATGATTGTCTTCCTCATCATAATGGATGAAAATGATACTTATGATTGCCTTCCTTGCTATAAAGGAAGAGAAGAAAGTTTGTAATTATCTTCCTTTTCATAATGGATGAGAAGAAAGCTTATGTTTGCATTTTAAATCCTCATCTATATAGGCAGATGGGTAGAGGGTGACTCGAATCTTATGTGGTGATCACATATTTGTTGATATTGTATTTCCTATCATTTGTCCTCTCCCAAATGCATCCTTTAGGGTCTTTGTGAGAGAGACTCAAAGTATACTATTTAGTTCATTTGTCATTGGAGCGTTCGAGATTTCCTCTTACAAGTTGAGCTTTTTTGACTCACACATCTTGAGCACATTTTACCTTATGCTTCTACTATAGCGAATTCTGCTAACATAGGTCGGGTTTCCTAACTCACATGCTTCGAGCACATTTCACTCTTTGCCTCTATAGTAGCAAATTTCTTCACGTGAGATAGATTTTTCCTACTTATATGTCTTGGGCACATTGGCTTTCGACCTCTGCCATGATAGATTTCTTCATGGGGGTCGAGTTTTTTTTACTCATGTGTTTTGGGCACATTTTGCCTTGTACTTCTGCTATATTGAATTTCTACTAGCGTAGGTCGGGTTTTTCCAACTCATACGTCTCGAGTATATTTCGTCATATGCATCAGTCATAGCAAATTTCTTTATATGGGTTGGGTTTTCGTGATTCATGCATCTCAAGCACGTTGGCCTGTGCCTCAATCGTAATGAATTTCTTCACGCGGGTCCGGTTTTCTCGACTCATGCATCTTTGGAATGTTAGTCTTATGTCTCTCTTGTAGTAAAAAATTTTCTTATACATGTCAGGTTTTTCTAACTCATGCATCTAGGGTACATTAGCATTATGTCTCCACTATAATAGATTTCATCTCACGTAAGTCGGGTTTTTCTGACTCATGCATCTCAAGCACATTGGCCTTATACCTCCGTCGTGATGGATTTCTTCTCATGAGAGTTAGGTTTTCCTAACTGAAATGTCTTGAGCATATTAGCCTTATGCTTCCGCCATGGCAGATTTCCTCATGTGGGTTGGGTTTCTCTAACTCATGTGTCTTGGGCACGTTGGCCTTATGCTTCCGTCGTAGATGATTTTTCTTTAAGCGGGTCGAGTTTTCTCGACTCAAGCACCTCGGGCACATTTGGCATTACGCCTCCACTATAGTGGGTTTCTCTTCATGTAGGTCAAGTTTTCTCGACTCACATGTCTTGTGTGCATTTGGCATTGCTCCTTTGTCATGGCAAATTTCTCTTCACATAGGTTAGGTTTTTCTGACTCATGTGTCTCAGGCACATTTGACATTATGCTTCTATTGTAGCATATTTCTTTTCATATGGGTTAAGTATTCCCGACTTATATGTCTCGAGCGCATTTGGTCTTATACCTCTGCCATAGCGAATTATTTTTCACATAGTTAAGTTTTCCTAACTCACATATCTCTGATATATTTGGCCTTGTACCTTTGTCATAGCAGATATATCTTAGTGTGGGTCAAGTTTCTCGACTCACATGCCTCGAACGTATTTGGCCTTGCGACCCTGCTGTAGTGGATTTCTCTTCATGCGAGTTAGGTTTTCCTAACTCATGTGCCTCAGGCACATTTAACTTCATGCCTCCGTCATGATAGATATCTCTTGGTATAGGTCAGGTTTCTCAACTCACACGTCTCGAGTATATTTAGCCTTACACTTCTGCCATAACGGATTTCCCTTCACACATGTTAGGTTTTTCCGACTCATATATCTCGGGCATATTTGTCCTCATGCCTCCACCATGACTGATATATCTTTGCATGACTTGGGTTTCCCAACTCACGCCTCCATTATGGTAAATTTCTTTTTACGTGGGTCGGATTTTCCTAACTCACGCGTTTCAAGCATATTTGGCTTTATGCCTTCGCCATAGTGGATTTCTCTTTACATTGGTTGGATTTTTTTTTACTCATGTGTCTCGAGCACATTTAGCTTTACACCTTCATTGTAGCAGGTTCTCTTCAAGCGAGTCGAATTTTCTTGACTCCCACACTATGAGATTCACGAAGGCGTCGATCAATGTGGACTTGCTGGAGCCATTCATCCTTAGCACTGTGAAGATCTCCCCATCCCTCATCTCGCCAAAGATGAAATTCAACAGCATCTAGATCCAAGAGATCGCCTTTGACATCCTGAGGCGGTGGGGTCGATGGTGGGGTCGTTCTTATTTAAGTGCAATAACTTTTGGTACTTCTTCACATTGTACGAGAAATCAATGAAGATGAGGATGAAGGGGATAGGCAAAAGGCCAAGTGGTATTCGGCATCACCTTTGAGGGCAAAGTCATTAAGCTCGAGGACATGGTGCTCCGGGGAGGCATAGCCATCGCTCTCAGCGATGTTGCCATTGTGAGCGCTGTCGACGCACTTGATGAGCTAATTGAGGCTGATAGACTTTCCACTATCACCGCCTCTTGAGTCTTGGTTGATGTTAGCTTGGGACTATGGTGGCCGAGTAGGCTATCATGATTAATGTCCTCTATCTCTGCCATTGGAAAGGATCGTTGGTCGAACAAGACTATCCTATCCACGAACTAGGCATGGTATAACTTTGCTATCTCATTTTATCTTATTAGGGTCTTTTGTTGGCCGCTAGTGATGGTTGACGATTGATTTGCTGATCGCGGTTGAGATAGTAGCATCACTTATTATGCTAGCTAAGGCAAGAGTGGAATAACAGTTTGCATCACAGCCATTAATATCTGCACCTACTGCGTGAGGTTTAGGAACACCTCAATGAGAATAAGCAGGTCGCTCGGGGTTACCACCGGGGGCGAGAGACTTGGGTCGTTGAATAGACACCTATGTCAAAATAGTATTTGAGCCAAGGTGGATACGTCCATATGTAGAAAGGGCCTCCTCGCTCGAGCATTCATTGAGAAGGTTAATAAATATACGTTCTTATGACATCGAACCTTTTCTCTAGTATCAAAACGTCAAGAGAAAATATTATTGACATCTTGATCAGCCCGATATGATCGGACCCGTATATGCAAGATTATCCGAAGTATCTCCAATGTGAAAATTTTGTGCTCCCAAAGTGTTACCTATATGAAGACCGAGATCATAAGAAGTTTCCTGACTCGGTCCCTTCAACCTAATACGGGCATTTGTGGGTTCAAGATGTTCAAAATGAGTCTCTTATATTGTATTTAAGATGTATTTTTATATCTTAGAGGATGAGAAAGAAATTTGTAAAAAATTAGGTTTAAGATGTCTTTTTATACCTTAAGAGGATAAAAAAGAAATTTATGAATTTTATACCTTAAGAGGACATGAGATTGTGTTTAACAGCTATGAATTTTAAAACTTATGAATCAATTACCTTCATTGTGGTAGTAGATGAAAAAAAAAATTGTAATTACCTTCTTTATCATAATCGACGAGAAAGAATATTGTGTTTACCTGCTTTGAATTTTAAAACTCATAAATCAATTAGATTTGATCATAAAAAATATTATTTTAATTTTCAATCACATTAGTTAGGACGTGCTTCCCGCTAATTCTATCGTTCCCGTTGACTCGTTCCTTTCGAAACAGAAGGAGAAGAAACTTAATATAGCGCTGAACGAGATCGGTTTACCCGCCTTACTGCAGGGAAGACCATGCATTTTTATGCTTAGCTGCATGTATTGCCAAGAATCGATAATTAAGATGGCTAAAAAAACGTCGAGATTAATTCAACGATTGCCAAAAAGAGCTCTTATCCACGCACGTATTGTTCGTCAGGACGAAGTCAAGAAACAAAACCGACGCGACGGTCTCTCATCTTTTACCTTTTTATCCCTTAGTTCGACCGTTATATAAGCACGCCCTCTCCTTCCTCTCGACGGCAGGCGGACAGATACTTGGGGAGCTCCGTCCCCAAAGTATCTTTCTTAGGTTTCCTCCTTTCACTCCGTCCACAAGCCAAAGTAAATGCACACGCTTCTCTTGGATTAGCAAAGCAAACGAGGATCGTAAAGAGATGTCGAATAAGGCCGTCTTGGGTGCTCTCTCGGCGGTCCTTCTTGTGGCCGCCGTGATAGGGGCGGCGAGTGACGATTCCGTTGTTGCCTCCTCCAAGTCCGTGACGACCATCTGCGCCTCCACTGACTACGCGGACGTGTGCGAACGGACTCTCAGTGCTGCCATCAATGGCTCTGCCTCTCCCAAGGAGATCATCCGAGCTTCCTTCATGGTAGCCATCAAAGAAATCGAAGCTGCCACCCACCTGTCCAACAACGTGAGTTTGAAAGCCACTGACTCGATGAACAAGGATGGGTTCGACATTTGTCGTCGACTCTTCGAGGATGCCACTGAGGAGCTACAAGCTGCCGTCTCGGAGACTCATGACCTTGACGGTTTGGCGAGAAGGACCGATGACATCAAGTGCTGGCTTTCAGCCGTCATCTCCTACCAGCAGACCTGCCTCGATAGCATCATTCAACCCGACCTACACTCGACCATGAAGGACGGCCTTGTCACGGCCTCTCAGGTCACCAGTAATGCCATTGCCATCGTCGATGGGCTCAGTTCATTATTCAAGAACTTCCAAGTCCCCATCAACGTGACCGATATCGCCAGCCGCCGGCTACTGTCTCAGGGGAGCGATGCCAAGGGTTATCCCACGTGGTTCTCGGCCCATGACAGGAAGCTCTTGGCTGTCAATGCGAGAGGTGAGTTGAAGCCTAACATGGTGGTGGCTCAGGATGGGAGTGGAGACTACAAGACTATCAACGCTGCCCTCAATGCCATGCCCAAGAAGTATACAGGCCGCTATGTGATCTACGTCAAGGCCGGGATCTACAAGGAGAATGTCCTCGTCACCAAGGACAAGGTGAACGTGTTCATGTATGGTGATGGACCAAGGAAGACAGTCGTGACTGGCAGCAAGAACAACGTCGATGGCGTTCAAACCTTTAATACTGCGACCTTCGGTCTGACCTTCTTTGCTTTCCTAAATCCTATATTATTTATGCTACTCTTCACATCTACTCACTTACTACTACAATCGATCCATCAATCTATATAGCACGGAGTACAATAAATTAGATATTGATAGTTGAGACTGTGAGATAACGAGAGTGAAGCAAAACATGTGCATGCCCGATGTGACTGACCTCATGTTTTATGCAATTGGCATTTTCCAGCTACCGAAGGGCAGGGCTTTATTGGCAAGTACATGGGATTCAGCAACACCGCTGGACCAGAGAAGCACCAAGCCGTGGCGCTTCGTGTGAAAGGGGACATGTCATCCTTCTTCAACTGTCGTATGGATGCGTTCCAGGACACTCTCTACGTGCAGGCCCATCGGCAGTTCTACCGCAACTGTGTGGTATCGGGGACTGTTGACTTCATCTTCGGTGACTCCTCCACCATTCTTCAAAACTGCCTCATCGTGGTGCGGCGTCCCATGGACAATCAACAGAACACGGTGACGGCACACGGACGAGAGGAGGAGAAGGAAGATACCGCACTTGTGATCCAAAACTGCCGCATCGTCCCCGACAAGCGCTTGTTCCCTGACAGGTTGAAGATCCCCAGCTACCTTGGTCGGCCTTGGAAGGCACACTCGAGGACCATCATCATGGAATCCACCATCGGCGACTTGATCAAACCGGAGGGATGGTTGCCATGGGATGGCGACCAGTTTCTGAACACACTGTATTATGCCGAGTATGGCAACCGTGGGCCCGGTGCCGGGACCAGCGGCAGGGTGAATTGGCCTGGGTTCCATGTCATCAACAGGCAGACGGCCCAAGCGTACACAGTGAATTCCCTAATCCAAGGTCATCAGTGGATCAAGTATTCGGGCATACCCTATCTTGGTGGGTTTAAAAATTGATGTCCTTCTTGTCTTACCTAATACAAAAGTCGGAGATTGAGAGGTGGGATGTTCCTATGGAAGATTTCTTCCTTAATTTCATTATTATTGATACTCTCTTGGTGACATGTTATGTTGTGGTGGTGTTCTACTAAATTTTCTGATATCTTTATTTCTATATCATCCTAACTTTCCCTCCTTCGTTCTAGTTGAATTTCAATATCGATCGATTGATATATTATGTTATATTAATACATATCAGTTTGTTATTATGTTACTTAGGAATCTAATGAATTTCCTTTATTTCAGTTTAAGAAATACAATAATAATATATTACGAGTGCATGTACTAATACATTGATTGACTCTATCAAAACAATAGGTTTAGTGGAACCTTTTATTTGGTGATGTTATCTAGTCTTATGTTATAAACCCCAACGAAATCGAGAATAACATGCAATGTGGTATCGTCCTCTAATCACCAAACAGCAATCACGTCAGTACTAGCGTGGAGCCTTAGAGCCAACATGACACACGCGAGTCAATGTGGCACCTCGGACCCCTACGAAACATCAAACCTTGCCCACACCGCTCAAGGCCATACAATTATATCTATGTAATGTTATAACTTCCCATGAAGGGAAATATTCATCTTCATTAACGAAGAAAACCTAATAATGCTCCCGGTTGTCCACTGCTTCCGCACTCAATCCGTCGTTCATTGTATATAATGGAGCATTGACTTCATTGCATATAACGGAACTCGATCCTCACTGTTATTCTCTTCAGTCAATTGATTCTTTTACCATATTGCTATTGGATTGTATTACTATACATAATAATAATAATAATAATAATATACTTTATGTAATTTTTGTAAGTAACTATATTTTTGTTTTAACTTCTTTTTTTCTACCATTAATCTTTTTTAAATTGGAGACACAAAAATTTATTTCTTTCAACCAAGAGAAGAAGTAATTACTTTATAGAATGAATGGTTCGTTGCTAGAATCTGATGGTGTTGGAAGTGGAGGTTTCGTTTTGCACGAATATGATTGATCATGTACCGATGCCTTCATGGAAAGTGTTAACATCAAAGTTGAATAGTCCAAGTGTGCCACAATGGAGTGTTACACCACCAGAGTCTAAAGCTGGTAGCAGATCAATCAACCAAATGCGATATGAGATTATTGATAAGGATTTTACGATCTAGATTCTAGTGTGATCCGTTTTGCTTGTGACAGTGTTTAAGATCCTACAAGAAAAGATCTCTTTTAACATTCAAGTTAGAGAGTTATCTCAAGTATCAACAAAAGAAAAAGATGCAAAATAAAGAAAAATGGATAAGAAGCTCAATACTGAATGTCCGTCTCTCGCTTTGGATCTTAATTTCTTTTCTAAAAAAATATCTAATGCACTTGAAATATTTGCAAACTCACCTTTTATCTTTTTTCTTTGAGATCAAATGTACTTGTGGCGCGGCGAGGTCCATCATCCTCCTGAATTGTCACATTTATTTCTTTTTGGATGAGCAGGGATCTCTTTTTATTAAAACAAATATATAATCTTTACGTAATATAATCTTTTTTGAACCCAAAAAAGTCACTGTTGAAGTATCAACAGTCTTGTTTCATTTATCTCGATACTAAGGTCATGTCAATCTACAGCATCGACAGAAACCATTGAAGAGTTGGAACACAATGGCAGCTCCACTTGAGTTCTCTCTTAGTTGTAATCTAGAGAACACTCGTACGTATCTTCTTTATCTTGCCAAAAGCCTTCGCCTGATAGACTATCATCATTGTGATCATTACCACAAAACTGGCGCATCTCCATGTTATCGCGCTGGACTCTACCACTTATTTCCAGGCATAAACCATTTGTCATTCTCTTTCTTCGTTTTCCTTTGGCTGGATCTTTTCTAGGGCCTGTTGAAACAAAGACTGGCTGCAGACTAACGGTTGGATTAGGCTTTATGCGATTTGATTCTCTTTCTTCGGGTCTTAATATACTGTACTCTGTGTCTGAAGCTTCTTCCTTATTCAAGATTACCTGAAAACAAATTGTAACAGAGATTAGTGCAGTAGAACAAAACGTAAGTGCTATGTTCAGGACACAACTGCAGGATATCTATCTCCGGCAAAGCTTCAATTTTAAGTCCACCCAAACACAGACAAAAAAAACACTAACTGCCGCATCATATTATGTATCTACAGATACTGCATAATTACACATGACGTACAATTAAATAATATCAAGTCTGGCATAAAAAGCCTTCATAAGCACAAATATGTCTATTGAAGCAAAGATAAAACTTGCATCAGAAATGGATAGTTTCAAAAACAAAATGTAGTGCCCATCGAACTGGAACCAGAATACAGAACAAATGGACTTCTTAAGACTGCTTTCCTATGCATAATCTAAGCCATTTAACTAGTACCACTTTCACCTTCAACCTACATTAATAATGTTATGAGGAACATCCATATTAGAGGTTATTTATAGGACAATAAGAAATCAGAGGAACGAACTTATGAAGCAGGAATATGGATAATGGATATATATGCTAATATGACATCTTAAAAACAAAAAGATACCAATATGAATAAGGCAATAAGAAAACATTTCAAAAATACAATATTGCATATGATATATATAATATAGTAAATAAAATGACAACAAAAAGTATCATATATATGATACTTTTATACGATAACAAAAAAATTAGTAAATAATAAGTAATTAAGTATCATCTGTAATATATGATCCATGAAAGAGAGTAATTTTAGTGACAGTACTCAAAAAATATAGAAAAGACAACAAGATCTAATAAAATATGAAGTGAAATTTTTAAGTTATCTTCATTAATTATATGATGATAATACAAAAGGCAAATATGTTATAGCTGATAACATATTTGTCTCTTCTATAGAAGTTCCAACATTCAAATATTACAAAATTCACTGAAACTTTTTTCAGCAGTATCCATTATTCATTAAAAAAGCATTCTGCTCCTTTAATTACTTGTTTCACTAAATAAAGCTCAATTGACCAGACAATGGCTTGTTGTCATGATCAAAAATGGAAATTTTGATAAGTATCTTAGAAATATCCTAAAAGTGCCCTACATTATACAACCAACACTGATATTGCATGTACCTGAAGTATCCATTTTTGATAGGTATGAACAAGCTGCATAGAGAAAATGTCACGTTTCTAGACCCTACATGTTTACAATCAAGTATAGTTTATAGCATTATGAAGACCAATTATTGGAGCAGTAGCAACAGTAAACATATACTTAAAAGGAGTAATACCACAGAATGATGGGACAAATAAACAATTGACAAATTACAAGTCACCAACCTTGCGGCCTAGCAAATCAAATGTGACAATAACTTTTCTCTTTCTTGCTTCAGCAGCTTCTTCAATTTCCTTTTGCTTTTTCTGTAAAAGCTGCTTCTCCTGAAGTACAGAAGCTTAATTGAGATCAATTCCATGCAACATTAAGGCATCTTCACAATAATGATAACAACATTACATTGAAATTTCAGCATTCAACAGCATGATATGGCTTCTTTACAGCTTCGTAAACAGGTAAACCCATAAAATCCAATTGTAAACAGCAAGAATGAACTTCAACTTGGCTGATGAATGATAAAATTTTGTTAAAGCAGGAGTTGAATTGACCTTGTCCAACTTGTAATGACACGACTTGAGTGTTCACCTTCTTAATTGGTTGTTGATGCTTGTGAATTGATTGTTGCATTAGACCATATCCACACATCAACTTTTTTAAATCATCTAATGAACTTGCAAAACAGGTGAGCAAATAAACATTATCGATTTTCTACTTCAATATTTTGTAATGCTGATGTTTGACACGATGTGCATACATGTTCAAGAAAGAGTTGTAAGTCAGCTATCCTCAACCTCCAGATATGTTAATAGCAGATTGATACAGCTATGGAGGATCGAGAGAAGATATAGGTGGATTATAGTTGTATACTCTTTCTCAGTGAAGTTTGCTGAAATATAATTAGCCTGCGCGACTTCATAACCATAGTCAGCCTCTTTGAGCACCAAATTGTCTCTCTATTTGGGGTAAAATCCTCCAAGACTCACTAAAAGCAGTAAAAAAAATACCTATTTCAATGTAGAAGAAGACCTACTCTCTTGATATATGGCCTTGGCTTCTGCGGATAAGATGGGGATTCTCAAGTGTTGTCCATCTGACTTGACACAACTATTGATCATCAAATTGCAACTAAACAAAATCCTACTATAATTGGGCATCATGATGAATCCTATACATATAGTTCTTTAGTCCATTTTAGAGGTAGGAAACAACTATCAAATCACTGTAGGGGCTGGTTTGCAGTTTGTACATAGACAAAGTAAACCTATAATGATTTGTCTACCAATTTAGTGCTGAACCCTTCAAAATTGATCTATAGGGCTCAGATAGGTTGATTTTGATATATAGCTACAACTCAGGACCAGAAGTATCTTTATACTAGCAAACAATGCCATGAGATGGGAGCTAATGTCCACCTAGCTGATATTGAAGTCAGGCCTAACTCTTTAAGTTGAGTCTACCATCAGGTTCAGTTCATTATCGAAGAAAAAAATTTCAACAGGAGTGTAATAGCTTTGGCCAAACCAATAGTGGCCAAAGTTGCCCAATCTAGGCCTCCAAATCATCCCACAAAAAAAACAGACAACTTGAGACCAAATAGAAAGGAATGTCAATGTCTACTTAGCACGAAAGATTTGGAAGAACAAAATGTTAACAGTTAACAGGAATGCCCATATCCATTTCACTGATGCAAAAAAACCAGTCCAATGAGCAATAGCATCAACTTTCTGTTAACATAGAATGTTTCTGCCATTTTATTATCATCAAAAGGAAATCAAAATGATAATTTCCTAATGTCTATTACTTAGGGTAACTTGAATATTTACTATCTAGATTTACAAACTGAGAATATAATGCTTATGCTTATGATAACTTCCATATGAATCTCCAAACCACTCCTTGTATCCAATTTTAAGTCCATTTCAGTTGTTAAGCCTTTTATTAGTGATATATATTCAGTCATGATTACTCATTGGTGCTTCTACTAAGCCTTCTCTGACTAGCATTAAGCAAATAGAGAGATCATAAATGTTTGATGAAAAACCAACTAGGAAATGTTCCAGATCTGAGAAATTCTGTATAGCAGACTATTACATCAGAATGCTTTTCTTTTCCAGTATAAATGATTCGAGAAAATGGTGAGCCAACGACTACTTGTTGATTATTTATCTTTGAACAGAGTTCCAAAACCAAAATCCTATTGTAATCAGGAAACAAAAGCAGTTTGAAGAAAAGCACAATTTTGAAGAAACTTGATGCAATCAAGACAAGGAAAATTGATGGTTTAAAGAATAAGACCTCTGTGGAAAGCCAGCTATTTCCTTCGATCTCATAATAGTCACTCTGGTCATCAATAACTTTAGTCCTTGCTGTAGAGTTCCTATCATAATCTACAAGCCTTTTTGCATATGCTTCTGCTGCAGCTTCAGCTTCAGAAAGAGGAACTCCAGGGTCAGAAAGACCAGCATATGTACTGCCTTCTCTCAACACAAGCACACCGCAGAAACTGCAGGGACCCTCTCCTTCTTGTTCGCATATGATCTTGCCACAAGATAAACAGTTGCTCACGAGCTTGTGCCGTCGAGCTTGACAAGAACAGGGCTTTCCTTGCTGGAAAACAACAGACCCCTTTGCTGCCTCAGCAAGGGTGACAGTTTTTCCACCCTTTTTCTTTTTTGGAACACTTGAATTTCCTTTAGATGCACCTCTGGACCCATTTTCCGTTTGATCGCCATGAATCACTGTTGAATTTATGTCTTTAGACGGCCTTGATTGCTTTTTGGCTGCAACAACCATGCCTTCATCTGCCGGTGGCTTCGCATAGGCTTGAAACCCTGATGCTTTTATCTCTGCAACGTTGGCAGCAGAATCAACAAACCCCCTCTTTTTCATGTATTCTTGAATTATATCTTCTCCAGCTTCCAGGCCAATGATATTCTGCAGAATAAGGGCATTGCAAACCTTACTAGCAGGAGACTTTCTGATATATAAGGATCGAAGGTCATGATGACCATCCTAAGAGTCGCTTATTTGAGGATGGAAATCATTATTGCCGAAAAAGCAAAACATATAGAGGGGAGAAAGAAAGGGATACGAACGGTGAGGTAATCGGCGGCGTCTTGAGGCGGGGCGAGCTCGCAGAAGGACACGAGACCGCGGATGAGATCCCCGTCCAAATCTAAGCCAGTTTCAATCCTCCCGCAGAGTTCCACCAACGCCTTCTCCAACCATTCTCCCGATCCCATATTTCTGCGTCTGGATCCTGTTCCCTCCACCGTTTCCTAGGGCAACCCATTATGAAGGCCAACATCGTTGAGGGCTTACGCAAGGAAAGAATTTTCAGGTACCGGGACCCGTAGCAGTCTACGGGTCCGGTCACACAGCTGGAGGAGGGGGAAGAAGAAGGAAAAAGGAAGGAGGAGGAGGAGGAGGAGGCAATGAAGGAAGAGGAATACCGTAGGTGAGGCGGCGGCGGCGGCGGCGGGCAACCGGCGGCCGCGGGCGACGGGCAAGGACGCGGAGAGGGAGAACGCGCGACTGCGGTGGCGCCACAACGCAGAGTTAGGGCTGGCGACTCCGACGATTGCTGGATTAACAAAGATGATAAATCAATGGATCAACCAATCCGATTGCAGAATTGATAAAATAATAGCATTACTTAATAAATATACGTAATAAATTTTAAAAAAATTAATTTTACGTTATTTAGGTGATTTATAAAAAAAAATAAGTATCTTTTCACTTTTTTACCATTATTTTAAACACCAAAAGACCCACAAACTTTAAAAAAATTAATATTCCTAAAATGTCTCATAAGATATGCAATCCTTAATTTAAAAGAGATTCGGTTCCAATATCTTACGATAAACTATCAACATCATTTCTCGATTAAGTTAATTAATATGTTTCTATAATACTTTAATAATCTGAAGGACTAGAACGGAGGATTCTTTTGATCTCTTGAAGCAACAAGGAGTCTTTTAGCTTAGTCTTTGTTAATATGATTCTTTTCCTTCGAGATTGATTATAACTATAAAGGAATAGTTAACCTAAATCACCCAAGTTTTGTCCAACTTGAATGACATTGCTTAGATGAGTAAACATTAGCTTATTGAAGCTAAGTTGAGTCTCATCTCTACGGATCGATATTAAGATTTCGGTCTCTATTTTTTTACATTATCTTTTTTATCAAACATAGAGCTTGATGTAATATTCATTCAAATCATCAACAATAGAAGCTTCGCATGACTCATATAAGGAAGCACATTAACCTCTTAATTGAGTCCTTCCTTGGGCCGAAGTAGTAGAGTCCCGATTATACTTGAGTTGGTCCAATAAGATCTAACGATTGAAGTCATCGACCACCTCTAGGTTCAATAAAAGATCATATAAATTATGTTGGGTATATTTGATAAAGACTCCTCTGATGTTTAAATTGATATCTATAAAATAGTAGAGTAAATTATATAGTATCATCGAACGTTGTTACTGTGTCGATTGTGTAAGATACTTAATATGTCGGGACAACTAAGGACCCAAATAGGTATTTGGCGGATTAAGTGAAGCGCTCTTCCATGCTCTCAAGAGGACATAGAACACGTTTTAGGAAGCATCCGGCGCTTTTCCTTATCCTCTCACGTAGTATTAAGCTTCAATGTACATCTTTTACTTGATCTTGCAAAAATGAAACCATTAAATCCTTTCGAGTGTAGCGGTCACTCCGGACAGCTCTCCTTCTTGCATTTTTCTATCTCTCGCACTATCAACTTCTGGAGCGATGCTCGATAAACAAAGATTTCATGTTTCAGATTGCATCTTCCTAACTAGATGAGATACAATTAGTGTCTTCTCTGGTTGGTAAGATGTGCTTCATTTCATCAATGGGACAGATCGTGATTAGGTTCTTTCCTCTCACAACGATGATGGAAGTTAATCTAAGACGTAGTTATTAACGTCTCTAGGAGGTGGAAGTATGTGGCTCGCCTATCATGCATACATGCATGCGGTGGTTCGCGAGACGATAAATAGTCCTATATATTTTAATATCTTAAATATTAATTGATAATAATAATAATAATAATAATATTTTACACCCATTTATTAAATATTTAGAGTTTGGAATCTATAATTTTAACCTATAAAATATTGATCTACTAATGATACACGAGACCTGATTCTAAATTTATCTAATAAAATAATAATTAGCTTAGCCACAATCCACTAAAATTAAATTCTTAATTTTCGAAATAAAATATATATATAGGAGATTTACTACAAGGAATATAGTTACGTATTAGGGACGCAAAGAGGAATAGATCATGCTTTCCTTTCGGGGCCCACCGCATGTCTCTTTTGTGTTAGGAATGAGAATTGAACCGAAACCGACTTGAGTGGCGCAGCGTGGCCTGTGCTTAATTGATTCGTTCGATCACATCGAACACTGAGGTAGAAAGTGCTTGGTGGATACTTTCCATTCCTCTCTCTCTCTCTCTCTCTCTCTCTCTCTCTCTCTCTCTCTATCTCTAAATTTTGTCGGCTGGAAAGGACGTCTCTCTGTTGTGGGCTGCCTTCGATCTTATCGAATTGCTTGTATGCCGAGGTTTGGTGTAACTCTTTCTGGTGGCTTAAAATGCCGTAAGGTGAAAACAATACATGATTGTAGCCACTTGGCTGTGCTTTTTATGCCAGCCTTGGAATGGAACAACACGATCGGTCTTCTATTTGACTTTTGCTTGACCATCTTAGATTACCATATAACAACACGATCGGTCTCCCCTCCCAATCGACACGAAACATATTCTACACTTCGTATTTCCACACGTCCACATCGTAGACCTCCTTTACTCGTCAACATAATGACGGGAAGAATAATTCGTGCGTAGCAGAGATATTTGTGAGACCTCACGGAGACATGCATCATTGTTGCAGACGTCTCCTCCGAAAGGAACGACGACGACGCCTTCTTTTTTACCGCCCTTCTTTCTGCCGTGAAAAAGTGACTTAGCTTTGCTACTTCTTCTGTTTCTTATGATTATGCTACTTCGTACGTTAGGAGATCCATCACCCTACGAGTGGTTAAGCCATCTTAGCTTTGTGATATGATAGAATATTTGCGAGTGTAGGCCGACGGAGCAAACCTCTCACTGCAAGAGAGTCTAAAGGGCAAAAGGAGTGGCGAATGATGCGTGCGCAGATTGCAAGAAGCCAAAGGTTGGTGGCACGTCGCAGTAGTGGAGGATAGAAAGGGGCCTAAACTCACTCCATCACTGCCGGCCCACAGCTTTGGACAAGCATCTGTCTGAGATAAGGAATGACGGTAATCGCCCGTCACTCGATGCACTAAATTACCGTGAGAATCCGGAATCACATCATACGGTAAACAAGCGATGGATCACCTAATATTTCCCATATTTTTTTTACTTTTACCGAGCATAGGAGAAGAATCTTATCCTTAATCATCAGTCACAGACTCACCACCGCACACCAGAGCACACCATGCCATCGCACTAATCTTCTATGCCACTGGTGTAGTACTACCATTCTTTTCTTTCTTTATATATTACTTCACTTGCCTGCCACCGAACCTTCCTTGTCTCCTCCATTGACATTTCTACTGCGTTCATCCCTCAGTTCGCGTGTGGTTTTGAAGGAGATGTCGGGCAAGGACTGCGGCGACCACAGCAAGTGGTGCAAGCTCCGGAAGCGCTTCTGGCGCGTCTTAGGGTGCATCGTCGGCTTCATAATTCTGATCCTTCTCATCATCCTCATCATCTGGCTGGTGCTCCGCCCCACCAAGCCCCGGTTCTACCTGCAGGACGCGGTGGTGCTGCAGTTCAACTACACCGGCCCACCCAACAACCTGCTCTCCACCGTCTTCCAGGTCACCATCTCCTCCCGCAACCCCAACGACCGCATCGGCATCTACTACGACCGCATCATCGTCTACGCCGCCTACAAGAACCAGCAGATCAGCCTCGCCACCTCCCTGCCCCCGATGTACCAGGGCCACAACGACGTCGACATCTGGTCGCCCTACCTCTTCGGCCCCAACGTCCCGGTGGCGCCCTACCTCTGCGACGCCCTCACCCAAGACAAGTCTTCCGGCTTCCTCATCCTCCACGTCAAGATCGACGGCCGCATAAGATGGAAGGTCGGCTCCTGGACCTCCGACCACTACCACCTCTTCGTCAGCTGCCCGGCCTTCCTCACCTTTCAAAACGGGAGGTCAGGATCCGGCTCCACCGTCAGGTTCCAGCAGATGTCCGCCTGCAGCGTCGAAGTCTAAGGACGCCGAGCTCCAGTTTGTGTCTTTAGCAGGTTTTTTTCTTCTCTCTTTAGGCTTAATTAGCCGTAACGCACGCTGTTCCATGTTATGTAGCAGAAGGCCAGGCTGTGTGATAGACACATTAAGGGGAGGAGGAGGATGATGATGGGAGAAATTAATAATGGTTTATAAATTCCGCCAAGATCAATTGATGTATTTGCAAGCCAAATGTTGAATACTAAGCATCACATGTTTATATATATGTCTGATGATTGGGATGACACTATCTAACCTTTTCTCTTTTGTGCATAACAATACAAATAACAGTGCTTTTTTTCTCGATTAGAACTAATAGAAAAATGCATCGATCAAGATGAATCACCAATTGGTGCTTTAAAGTAGGCGATGTGGGTGCATGAAGTTGGCACCACAAGGTAACCAATAGCCACTTTGTCCTACCCAATCAAACGCTTGGCAGCATCGATGTTATGCTTAGTAATGCCGAGCCGGAGGAGGGTGGAAGAAGGACCCACGAACTCCCATGGTCTCCTCATAATGGTGGAGCATGTGGTAGTGGTTGGTATCTCTTTCTCACTCCAGCGTACTCGATTGATGGGTCGAAAGCGTGAATCGGAAGGAAAGAGACATCAAATTGGAGACCCTAAACGAGCAGCACGAGGAAAGAACACTGCATTCCACATGAAACAGGACTTCATGAACGAGAAATGCTGAGCTTGGCACCACCAAATAGAGCCTTCCTAAGGTCCGATAGATGTTACTCATGCTCTAAATCTTGTTTGTGATGTCACGGCAGCTTCTAATGACAGCCGTATTGGAAATGAATACGTATATTTATCAGATATTAAAATGACTAGGAATAATAAAAACAAAACAAAAGTGGGGAACGACTAAATCACTAAAGATATGGACCGAGCTAGGATCTCACTTAGAAAGACAATAATAGATTATGACGATTGAATAGTAAGAAAAAGCTAGAAAGAAAGAAGGAATAAGGGGAAAAAGAAAAGAAACATGAGAAATTTATCACTCAAAAAACTTAAAATTAACTGATATGTAAATTGTTGTTAGCATCTATTGATTAAGCTTATCTAAATCATGGTTACATGAGATTCGTCGAGTCCTAATATAATTATTATTTATTATGGCTCTTCCTATGGTAAATCAAATTGTCTAATGAATGATGTTCAAAATAATAGTGTTGATTTTTCAAATGAGATAATTAATTGGATTCTTACTAGCATGATAGGCTAAATTTATCTTTCTTGAATGTTGGACAGATAGCTCATTGGTCCAGTTCATAGTGGACTTTAATAGCTCAGTCTATTTTAGTCTCAACTCTCTTTTCTCTTTTAACATAAATTTAGATCTAAAAATCCGACAAGTGATAGTCGCGAAAAAGGTATAAAAAAAAACTACAATAATGTGGTTCAGAAAAGGAGAAGGAAAGAAGACAAGAACTATATAGTGACTATTTTCAATCATCTAAGCAGTATTATCACATAAGGTTAGATCAGATTTACAGTGAACTCTTACTGATTACTTGAAGAGATTTTGGATATTATGCACAGTCACATAATCATTGTATCATAGTTATTCTTTTGTGGTTATTGCTTAGGTTTTGGATAAAAGATTTTAAGATTTGTATATTTATTATTCTTATTAGTAGATTTTTTCTTATTTGTCCTGTGATTTTTACCCTTCACGTTGAAAGGATTTTTCACATAAATCTTGATATCATATTTGATTATGACTTTTGTTTAATTTCGTTGTATGTTACGGTCTGTTTATAATTGTTTGTATATAAAGTTTCTTTTTCTGTTTATCCCATTATTTTCCGAGAACTCAAAAGCGACGTAAATGAGAATTAGTGATCGATATGATTGGGTCCAAATAAACTTGAACTTGTTATGATTAAATGATTTGAATCACATAGGGAGAAAAGGGTATTAAATTGACTTTTTGACGCAATTGACTTATAGTAGATTTCGATCTAATCGAATTATATCTATCAAATTCTGGGCTCCAGCCCATGTAAAAGATCGGGCCGAGCTCCAACCCTTTTTTGTAGCACGAGAGCATCAGTATTCAATTAAATCAACATATGGTCATTTGATTGCTACAATTTATAAGGTCCATTTCACGTTAGCATCGTTATATATTGCAGACAAGTTTGCTGCAAACTATTTCCTAAAATTAGTGGTTGTTTTCCTAATTCAAATAGCGTGGTATTACGTTGAGTTATACGGTTGTACTAAAGCTTCACTTACCGGAGAAGCAAGACGTGTTGAGATGCCATACACAAATAATAAACGAGATTTCTATTTTCTTTGTTATTTATAACCTAATTTTAAGAATTTCTAAATCTCTAAATATTCCCTCGACTTGTCACTTAATTTCAACAAACCCTTTCAACTTCATCCATAAACATCTTTTTATCACTCTTCTGCTTCTTCCCCTTCGCCTTCGAAGGGGCTGCGATTAGAGTTTGATGCTTTAAGAGACAATTGATCGACGGATGAAATGAGTTATATAAAATAATAATTTTTGAGAGATTTATGAAAAATAAAATTATAATCGATAATAAAAAAATATTTTATTATTTTTTAGATGATCGTATGAAATAAGGAGATTGCCAATAACAAAAAAAGATTACCGATAACAAGCACTATAATAAAGACGACCAAGAAAATTAAGGACCATATCTTGGCCCTCCTACGTAATTCTTCCTTCCATCGATTCTCTATGATCTATCACTAGGAAAAGCATGACCAAGCTACCATATTCTTCAGAGTTGTCATCACGCCATATCTAACAGATAAACATATATAGCCATAGGATGAAGGCATTAGGGGTTGTGCACAAGTATGAGTGCTGTCCTTCCTTGTATACAAAGCCTCACCGTAAACTGTTTGTCTCGGGATCGCTACCTTCTCTTATGTCCATGCTCTCTTTTTCCGAGCTCCATTATTAGCCACCCAGCGGCAGCTTTTGTTGCCAAGGGAGGGAGGCCTTCCTCGCCCACAACCTCCATCAAACAAATATCTCAGGACGGAGACACATCATAGCAAAAGCATCGTTTCCCCAACATATATTATCGTCCTTCATGCCATGCATGCAGTTTCTACTCTCTATGACTAGTAGTAGTTGACCAGTCCACCTCCTCATCTTAAGAAACCTGGATTTAAAATGAAAAAGATCGTCAAAAGAAAGTAAAAAAGCTCACTGCCTTGCTCCCTAGAACTGAAGCATGCATTATCGCCTTGCTTCCTCCAAATCATCACTTTCGAATGATGATATCGCCAAAAAACAGGGATATGATCTCTATCGTATAGACTAGCAATCATTGCAGATTGCAGAGCTCCCGGATCCGAGAATTCTCTTACTTCCATGCAGGCAATCTCACATGGAAGATTAACGAGGGTAAAGAAAAAGGAAAAGGTCGGATGGAGAGTCTTACCGAAAGATAGGCCAATTAATGCAGGCTTCGTTTTCCTAAAGACTGGAAAAGTTGATAGAGGTGGAAACTTTGCATGCTTGTCTTTTGCAGATGCCAACAAGATGTTCTTTCCTCGAGCTAAAATGGAAGGTTTGGCAGCTTGTCTTCTCATGGACTGTCTGCATGCTTATCTTTTGAACCAGTTAGATCTACTGATGTTCTCAACATGGTATAACAGTTACAATATTCTTTGTCAGAATGCATTCCACGCTGTGATTTTTCGAGACACTGCCTTTGATTTTGATGCTGAAACTATTGTCCACTGTTTATCTTTAAAGAGCATATGAATGCTCCAACGTAGTAACATATTGTAATTAAAATAGACGACGAGATGAGCTGAAATAAACTTTCCTTCATGCATGGGTTCTCCTTTAGTTTAGGAGGTACGAGTTTCAGAGCTATGAAG
The DNA here is from genome assembly GCA_004837865.1 of Musa balbisiana. Taxonomy (NCBI): domain Eukaryota; kingdom Viridiplantae; phylum Streptophyta; class Magnoliopsida; order Zingiberales; family Musaceae; genus Musa; species Musa balbisiana. The sequence goes on from CM017193.1 coordinate 40,223,485, forward strand.
AAGAGGATCATTAGCATTGGACGAAGTAATTGGTCTCATCATCAGTATGTTCCGATTCATATACACTCGATCGATCATACATCCAGTTATCGTTCATTAATTTTCTGTCCGTTAAAGCCACCATGCATGGCTTTAGTGACGTCTTACTTTATCTCGGGGCAAAGCTCGAGGCCTTCGCCTTTCATGTCGCCATGAATGCCACCAAGTATAAAAGCCTTGCGCTATAGCCAATGGAAGATTTTAAGCCCCTTAAACCCTAACAGGAGCCTTCTGGTACATGAAATATTGGAGCCCCAAAAGGGCCAAAAAAAGGGGTGAAACGACAACAATGTGGTCTCCTCCAAATATTTTACGTGATCCGAGACGCATGCATCTTCTCTTTTTCCTCACATTGGCCCGGTTGTGAATCAATCCAACGGAACATGTCTCCTCAGTACGACAATTCATGAAGACTGACAGCTTAGAGAAGATAGATAATTAACAAAGAAGAAAGACGATGCTCACAGAACCAAGTACAGTTGCCTACCAACAAAAGCCTAGCAAAGCATCTAGCTATCTTTGTCGTAAACCAATTCAAAGAAGGCCTGCGCATTTTAGAGATGGTTTATATTCTTTCCGAGCTGGAAAGACCGACATGGTTGCCATTTTGCTGGATGTCACAAATAGATTATAGGACTTCAGTACGATCATTTTAATAGCCACTGAAGCGATTAAAAGGCGCACTGACATTGCTGATTCGAGTAATAATGAAAGATGAGATCTTTTACCTGGGACAATTGAAGGATGGCTTCCGGACAAGGATTCATCTCCAACTTCTTCTTTATCCGAAAAAGATAATGCTGCTTTCGGCTGAACACCAACAAGACGGAAAAGTAGCAGCTGCATGGTGTTGGTGGCATTCGAATTCTCTTGATATAAGCTCGCAAACGAAGCAGTGATAAACTTAGGTTGGCGCATTGCCAGTAGTAGGACATAAAGAATGAGAAGTTGATGCGGCCTCTCTGGTGGTGACATGTCGAGGAATTTGCTACACGGGATAGTTTAGTGCAGCGGACACCTAAATATGCTTGCTTTAATTGAATCATTTGATTTTATCTTGAGGCTCTTCTTTATGCTTAGATAGGAACAAACACTGCGATACCCTAATGTACTCCGAGGGCTTCTCTAGCCTTTAGCTTCTGATGCTTTCCTGTGCCTCGTGCAAAGTTTGGCTATTGCTTTGGCTATCGACCAGTTGGTTTGAGAATCATCTTTGAACTTTTAGGTGGTCTTATGCTGAGGACAATGATTCTGTAGCCTTGCCGCAGCATACTGTTCTAATATTGTGTGTGGGGGAACTTTTACTAGCAGATATTAGGGTAAGGGTTAGGAAGAGAGAGTTAAACATTATAAGTGAACTTTCGGAAAAAATCTTCTTCTTTTTTTTTTTTTTTGAAATTTTCTAAAAAATATTCTCATTTCTAAAATTATTAGAGGTCAATATTCTTAATTTCTAAAATCATTATCTTGTTCTTTTTTTTAAATCATTTCTAAAATCATTTTCTAAAATTTTCTAAAATCATTTAATTTCTAAAATCATTTCTAAAATTTTCTCTAATTTTCTTGTTCTTTTTTTTTGAAATTTTCTCAAAAATATTCTCATTTCTAAAATTATTAGAGGTCAATATTCTCATTTCTAAAATCATTTCTATAATATATATATATATATATATATATATATATATATATATATATATATATATATATATATATATATATATATATATATATATATATATATATATATAATGTGAAATATTCTTAATTTGATGGTCAATCACCAATGCCCATTTCTATGGACTGGTCCATAAGGTAAACTAATCCAGTAATAATATTTTTAGCAACATCAGAAAATACTACAACATAAATAATATGCAGTGTTTTTGTAATAACACTGTGTCTAACATAGGATAAAAATAACAACACTATGTTATAGTATATTCAGTAATATATATAAAAAAAATACTATAACACAATACAAAAATATTGTAATATAATATTTTCATATTACGTTATAATGTTTTTTTTTCTTCTGATATTGTTAAAAATACTAATAATGCATTGTAAAAAAATATCATAATCGGATCGGTTAAACATGTAATAGGTCAAATCATCCGACTCTTGATGAATTATTCTATACAATTCATGTTGCAACATTGATTATGAATATGAATCCACCACCCGTGTAACCTATCAGTTGATTCCGCTTTTGTCGATGCGTTTGGATGACGACTGCACCACTGCGTGCAAGTCTGTGGCCATAAAGCTGTTACGATCACCCCCTTGGATATGTCTTATTGTGCCCCAGACAACGAGGCGAGCGAATTTGATGCTTTCGAGGTACATAAAGAAGAGTTGTTTATGCTACGACCAAGCTTTGCATCTTGTGGAGAATGAACACTATCTGTGTACTACTTTTCTCTCGTGAAATCATGATATATATATGTATTTCTCTAACCCCTATAGTTTCTTGCATTTCACTTCAAATATAACGCAATGCAATGTTGGTTCGTTTCTGAACTTAATTATTCTCTTTTCTTACGTTTTTCCAAGTAAATCCACGGCTCACTCACAAACACACACAAAGTTCTTTTGCTTTATTTATTGGCACAATATGCACCGCGATGAAAGAGAAGAAAAGTGGCCTCAAACTTCACCCTTTTGAAGGTCGAAGACGAGGGAGAATTATGTTAACATTTGGGACTTCAATAAAAAAAAGAAGAAGAAAAAGACAGGATAAGCATGCGAAAGGGGACGCCACATATGACATGTCCACTAATTTTAAAGCACTGATCTTTTGGAAAGCCAACACTGACCAAAAAATTCTCTTCTTCCCACTTGGTTTTAGACGTAGCCTCCTCATCCGCTGCTGTCCTACGAGAAACGCAGACTGTTGAGCCTCGTCAACAGGAGTCTATTGACACGTCGAGTTCTATTAGATTAGCTACACACTTTTTTATTTTTCTTTCCCCATCAAATGATTGACGACATAAAAAAGAAGTGTATTCCATGCAATCCACTTAATCATCCACTTGCATTCAGGGAGAGTGAGCATGAGAGAGAGAGAGAGGAGCGAAGATTATTATCTTTTTAGGATTCTTAAAGCACCAACTTTAAGGTCTAAAGAAGACTAGATGCTTAACTTTAATCTATTCCATGCCCCCAGCAGCTGCTTTCCGGGGATGAGAATGTTGGGTAATTGAATCTAAAGCAGAGAAAAGAAAGGGATTCCTTTCCAAATCGAATCACCAAAACATCAAAAGTAGTGCCCTTTTCATATTTTCCAAGGAAGATCGTGCTTTTGCCTTGGAAAACGACTCTTCTTTGCATGACCCTCGAGTGGAGCCCTCTTGTGCGTGCCTGCATCTGTTCCATTATCTTTCGTTTTCGGTGATGCGCGTACACAATCCTGCAATCGAATCCGATCACCGTTCAAATCTAAGTCGAACCATAATTGAATTGATTAAGAACTCAAATCGAATCGGATTGATGGTTCAATGGTTCCAATCGATTTAGAAACAGATTATGACGATTTAATTGGAGTGTGAAAGTGGACAATCTCATAAGATGAATCTCCTGCTTTGGTTGCATTCGAGTAAAGATCCTATAGCGAGGAAAAACCAATATGATGGATCGATTGAAAGTAGAGTGGAGCCACTTATGGCCATCTTCTTTCTCGTGCAAACTGGGTGGTGCAGAAATACACCGGCGAATGCTTCTCGCTTTGCTGAAACGCGGCCATGCTTTTGATCCTTATGCAACACCCACTAAGGAAACAACTTTTTTTTGTCAAAGCTTACAAATCGAGTCTACAGGACATACTCAAATATTCTGGGGATCTTTTGCAGGATTGAGTGTCCTGTGCTAATCATTATTGCTTCCACTGTCGGATTGAGTTTTAGGCTTTTCTTCTTGTGTAAAAAGAAGGTTTCTTTCTTTATGCCTCACACTAACTCTCCATGTTTAAGATTTATGGTGATTATTATATGGTATGGTAGATTTATATATATATATATTTTTTTATTTCAAAATAATTTCTTAAAAAAGCATAAATTGATGCCATATCGTTTATATTATGACTGGCGGAAACAATATTCTCAGTTTACAAATCTATGTAGATGAGCCCATTTTTAGCTCTACCAGTGAGGATTTACTTGGATCTTTTGCCGAGAATTAACGTTCTTCTTAGAGATTCAGATCAAATAGTTGAAAGTTGAGATTCATACAAGCCAAACTAAGCACGTCATGGATTGATTGTTCAAGACATTCCAAATGAAAACCATAAAGTAGATTAGCGCTTCACTAATATTAGACTTTTCGTAAGTAGTAGCTTCGAGGGCAGGGATTCGTTATGATGCGAAGCTTTAGGTGGACCCACCAGGTATAAACAAGTCAGCGTAGAAGATTCATACAAGACGAAGTATAAACAAAGTCATACCTAATCTTTCCAAAGCAATGGGGGTGGACCCACAGGTGTGTCCATGTTGAAGCGCAATCACCTAAAGCAAGTCCATTGGTGGCAGATCCAAGTCAAGAAAAAGGGGGAACCCTACTACGTGGATTTGAATGGACTCCTCCTCCTCATCCTCATCCTTCTTGGATTAGATAGGAGTATTAGGCCCTCTTTGGATTATAGAAGAATTACAGAACTATTTTATGCAAATGGGAGATGAATAATAATAGTTCACCCACTGACTTGTAAGGTTGATTTGAATAACAAACAATACATGTGGTTAAAGATCTATAAATCATGAATCTTATAAATTTTAGAGAATATATTAGAAATTATGAATTTAGGAGAGGTTAAAACAAAAATTTCAGAAAGGCTATAACATATTATTAAGTATTTACTAGAGATAAAAAACTTGGTTTAGAGAGGAGGTCAAATACTATGAGGATGGCCAATATAATCCCAAGATAACTCGTAATTTACTTACACAAAGATAACTACTAATATACAATCTTCCCCTACATGCAAACGTAGCCTAAACGCCATAGCTTTTGGTTCCTCTCATTCATTCAAAGGAAAATATCGAACATATATCTCAAGATCTGAATAAACAAACAAATTATATTTCCTCAGGCAACTTAAAGAAGAACGCCCGGTCCACAGATTCAATCATCCCCGCATTGTCAAAGGTACAGTTCCCGAGATCTCTGTCGCCTCCGGCACAAACATTTAAATCTATCGAAAGGCACGTATCCACAACCTCGGATGCTTCTTGCTTCTCGTCTTCGGCCTCGGCCTTGTGCTTAACTAGAGGAGAGCAAGCCCTTGACCGGGAATCGAAGCTTTCACAGCTCAAGATGACGATAGCATCAGAAAGACCAACATCCTCACCACCATAGCTCTGTAGCCTCCCTCCCTCCATGGCTCTCTTGATGCTCGCTAGAGTGTAGTAATCTACCTGCTCGATGTCTTCCATCATGATAACGCGGTGTGGGTTCTCGCGTAGCGCTTCAAAGAGGCAGTCGAGATAGCTACGACCGGCTTCTGCTCTCGACCTTTTATTCCGAAGGTCTTCGGTGGAGTCAGACCGTGTTGACGACAAGTTACCGAGTCCGACCGTGACGAGGTTGGCGTAAGAACCAAAGACGAGTCTGGCGAGCTCTCTAGCTATCCTCTCCTTGCCTGCGGTATCACTTCCTTGAAAGAACAGCCACGTCTCCTCCTTTCCCTCTGAAGGCTTCCACTTATCTTTCCTTCTTATCAATCCCGACCTGCACTGGAGGATGGTACTCGCGATCTCAGGTATTATATCCTGCTGCCAGCTGACCTTTCTCTCCAGTGCATTGCAGAGGGCCTTTAGGTTCTCGGCATTGAGCGCCTTGAATCTGGAAAGGAACTCCATCTCCATGGTACCACTCGAAGAATTTGAGTTAGGGTTTGACTGGGGGTAAACACATGGTAAGATCGGCAATGTTTGCCCTGCATTCTCTCGATCGTTGATTCTCGAATTATGTTCAGGTTCCTCGTCGACAGCTTCTGCCACCAAGAAGTGTCCTCTAGGTGGGTGTTTTGCCCCGAGAGATAGAGTCCAAGGTTGGTGGCTCTGTTGCAAGCTGGGAATGTGATGACCGTACGTGTAGATGGAAGACGAAGATGGAGAAACTGAAGAGCAATTAGTCGTTATCTCAGATCTATGAGTACTGGTTTTAAGGGATGAACCGCAGATGGAGTTCCATCTCCCGCATAGATCTTTTAGTCGTAGACAGCCCTGGAAGAGGAGAGAGAAAGGCATCTATCATTCGTATCTACTGTCTTAAGTCAAAAATAATATCGATCACAGATTATATTACCTGATCGACGTTGTTTGCTCTGCTGTTCTCTTCTTTATATCTTTTGAGCCACGAAGGTAAGCTTGAGGATATCGAACCGTGGCTACCACAAGAAGGGTTGCGCAAGATTTCAACTTCAGCTTCAAAATTGATAGAAGAATCGGCGCAGCACGCTAGATGACTTCCCATTTCATCTTCTGCCGGAGGCAGATTTTGTTGCGCAGCTCCACCAATTTTGCTTCTCATTTGGTTTAGATCACTGAGGAAAAATTGGATACAGTACTTGAATTAGACAAAAAAAGGCTACCTATGAATATAAATTTACTCAAAAAAGTGTGAATTATCGAGACATTTGTTTCTCCATCCATGTTTTCTGGAACATGTGATTCTTAATTAAAAGACATTTGTTTCTATTCTGGCGGATAAAATCCCATTTGTGATGAAAGAAATTAAGAAGAACACAAAATCCAACTTTTGTAGTGTCAAAAGAAATGACTGACTAATGATTAAACTTTTAAAAAGATTTAGAAGAAAACCCATCCTGTATGCAAAAGATGAAATTGCTAGTGTGATGATAGTTGTTTAATCTAATCTCGAAATAAGAGAACAATCTAATTAAGGATAATAACTACTGAGTAACAAATGATTATTCTGGATGTTGACGAGTATGGCATTGTAATATATATAGAGTGAAATCATAGAGAACATGACGCTGTACCTGTCACAGTCGAGGCTTAATCCTAAGCCTCCTGCAGGAATTTGAAGTGGCTGAAGGCCCCAGAGAGTCTCCAATGAAGGGTTCCCAATCCGACATCTCATGTAGGTCTGATATGTTGCGGCCGACACGAGGCAAAGCCTCTCATTACTATTTGCTCCCTCGAATCCACCACAGATCAAGTTCCTAATCTCCATGATTACATGCTCCAAAGGACAATAATAAGTTCTTCCCTTCTCCCCACGACCAATTCTGGACTCGGCAGCCCAGTTGAGATCCTTCAAGTACAAGACAACCCCTCTCTCCACGCAGCAACTCTTCACGAAGCACCTCAGCTCCCCAATCTTCTGATCAACCTCCTCCAATGGCATCTGCTTAAACGAGAGGAGAGGGAGTGTTATGAATTGTACGTCCCTTAAACCCTCAGGCACCTCTTTTTTGTCCACTTTATCTATCACTCCTCCAACGACAGCCTCTGCGGCAGCCAAGCACTCTCCCACTATCACGATCCTCCGCCGCCTTCCGCTGACCAAAGTGTCAACGACGCTCATCACATCCTCGTTCTTCACTTGAAGCAGAGACCTCGTTTTGGCCTTTTGTGGGGTGGTGAGGTGAGTGGTGGAGTCCTTGAGCTTGCCAGGACTACGGGTGGGAGAAGTGGATGCGCATATCTCCATGGATACGGCCTGCTCCACATTGCTCTTAACTTGAGTACTGGAGAAGCCAGCCTCTCTCATGACTCTACTCACGCTTGGGTCGTCGAGGATGGAGATGATGAGTTGCTCGAGCTCGATCTTGACCGCAAGCAGCGGCTGCTGCTGGCTTTCGATGGATCCGCGGCGCTGGTGGGCCTGAGCTCTCTTGAAGGCCGCTACGAGGGCGTTGGAGAGGGACGGAGGGTGGTGGTGGTGGTGGAGATGGGTTTGGGTGGGACCGAGGATGGGAGTGGATAAAGAGGAGGCCGGCAGGCGATTGAGGGCAACGTTGAAACAAAGCTCCAGAGCCTTGCACTGCAGCGGGTGGGAGTGCGACCGGAGGCAGGCGGCACGGAGGAGGCCGGTGGAAGACGAAAGCATGGTGTTGGCCACATGGAGGGGCGTCACCTGTGCATGTCCTCGCCGTCGAGCTAGGTTTATGGCTTGCTTCACGACAGCTGCTGCGTCCGGGGTCAAGGCTTGTTGCACAGCGCAACCACCTGCTCTCATCTTCTGGAGATGTGCTTCTCTCTCTCTTCCTCGATGATGTTGTTGTTGTTGTTGCTGCAGCGATGGATGGTAGTAGGTGAAGAAAGAAGGATCAAACAAGTGGTTGTGGGGTGTTTATCATGATGGAATTCATGGAACTTTAGAAGACATGGATAAGAAAAAATGGGGTGGAGATGGGAACCGGGGATTGTTGGAGAATATATGAGAGGGCTTTGGAAAGGGAGTGGGGGAGTGTAGTTAGGTTGTCAACCTGCTTTAATCTATTACTATGAAGCTGTTGTGGATGTGAGAGAATGAGGCAGTGTTGGGGGATGTCTGTGTATGCGGAAGTGGTTATCTACTTTTTATGCTTTCCTGTCTAAGTTAATCTGCTTTACGGGGTGGAGAGTGATATCCGCCGGCTTCGAACTGTGCTTTTCTTGTAGGGGAGGTTAAATTGGGGGGTGGGGGGGGGGGGGGGGGGGGGGGGGGGGGGGGTTCCAAAGTCGATTTTGTAGTGGGAACTGCACTGCATGTGTTGACGAGCACTGCATCCAAAGGGACACCACCTTTTCTCCATTACCATGTATGCATATCCAAAAACCCAAAACATACCTAAAAAAGGAAAAAAAAATCTTATTAAAGATTACGAATCTTGATCGAATAATCTTAAAGATTCATTTCTATAAATAAATAAATAAAAAAATTATTTCTTGAATCAAATCATAAATTGAGCTCTTCCCACATTCGTAATAAGCCATTTACCAAATGGAGACTCTTCATCTGTACGTACATACATAAGCTGTAGCGTCCCATTCGCCAACAATTCACGTCGAAGCAGTCTTTTTCCACAAAAATATTCCCACCAAATTACTCATCCCAACCGAACCTTTAGAAGACTGTCGCCGAAGCAAATCATAAAAGTACAACAAATGATATGGAAACAAGCAAAGAAGAAACATGCTGGAGTTACTTGAACAGTAGCAGAACAGGAGATGTTGACTCTATTTCCCACCAAAGTTTGACACTTCTTGAGCAAGACTGACGAAACATATCTCTTCACACGAGCAAACAAACACAACGCTACCGCATCCTGTTGCTAAAATGATGAGTCTTACACCGACAAATGAGGTTGGGGTGGCATTACAGAGAGGCCAGAAACACTTTGATTGACGAAGTGGAAAAAGGGATTCCTTTTGCTTCTTTTTCGACGGGAAACTGGATTGCCGACAACAATGATTTTGCATGAATAAATGGGTCATCCGAAGTGGGTCTGTGACCGCCCATCTTTTGATGGATGGGTCCTCTTAAATGACATGGACTTCTTTTTTCGAACATATGGTCTGCTCTGACCTCAAAGAATCGGGAACTGCGTACGGCTCCCCACCTTACTCTGATGACTCAAAGAACAAGGAATAAAGTCATCACCTTATGGATATCACCACCCCCCATTAATTCCATAAAGGTCTGCCTTTTCCCCTCTTTCCATAAAAGCTTAGTAACTGAGTTGAACTTCCACCGACGACTGCAGCACAAATAACTGGTTTAGCTGAACGAATGAATGATCGTAAACTCCTCTTGATCAAACAATACCGTAGAGACGTTTTCGTTATGCATCTGGCTTTTCTGTGACAACCAAAACGTACTGTAAAGACGCATAGTTTGAATAGATTCTTAACTTGTTAGGGGCAGCATCGAATGGTCCTCCTTAGCGTGCCTTTCTTTGCATGGAAAGCAGAGCTCCACCATCTCCTTTGGTTTTTTCCTCGCATTCCTACTAAGATCACTCTGCGTTCCCCAATCATATATTACTTTGTTGGTTGTATCATTAGAACCCCACAACCAAGCAGACCGCGAAGATAAAGAGAGTAAAAAAGAAGTTTGACCATCTACCCATCTGAAAGAAAGAGATGACCATCGAATGTATTCATACGTCGCTACCTTCTTACTTGTACCGGCAGGAGAAAGGGAGGAGAAGAAGATGGAAGAATCTAATTCTTTATAAAGTTCCACATGTAGATGCAAGTACAAAGGTAAAGCAAATTAAAGAAGCAGTTAAGGCCATGCATCATCAGTCCCATTCCTGCATTGATTTCATAACATGTTTGACGGATGCACATCTGCCGGTGAAGAGAAATGCAACTGTCTCCTGCAGCTCTGAATGCTGAAAGGCTTATGTGCAATGGGTTGGTTGTTCTTTTGAAACCAGTCATGGCCACAGTCAAAAGCTCGGTCTAAGATGGTCCAAAAGATACGAAGGACAGCTCTAATAATTAGAAAGGCAAAGGTACTGTGGAACGCAACAAAAGTGAAGTGGCGTTGGAAGGAAGAAAATGCAGTGGAACCAAAAAACAAAAAAAAAAGAAATTCTTTCTCCAAACTTAAACCATCGATCACCATATAATAAAAATCGAAGAAACCACTCGAATGCATGCTAAAAGTGAAAAGAAGTGAAGTGCAACTTGTACCTTGCTGCTATCTTTCCTTTGTTTTGCGATGGAACCAACTTCATGTGTCTTCAAAGTAAAAGCACCCCCTCATAAAGCCGCAATACGGGCATTATCTGCCCTAAAGATCTCCTCATTTTAATGCGGTCTACAGTACGAGGCCATGTGGGAGGAAAAGAACAACCATTCGCAATGACTTATGCTGCGATATTTCCACTTTACTTCACTCTTTTTTTGTTTTTTGGTTGCAAAAATTAATGTTAGATATTGTTTCTGCATAATCATATTTCTTTTTTGCAATCAAATGTGCTCTACTTTGATACCTTTTCAAAAACAAAAATCTGAAAGGATGAATTTACTTTTAATTCTCACCAATACAATTCATGCGTGTCTTTTGATCGTAAATGTTTCAATCTAGATTCATAGTAGTACATTCGCTAAACTCTTATAAATCAATTTATATCTTTATCTTAAATCAAAATGTTATAATAATTGACATAAATAGAGTTTTTATGAAGCCTTTTAATTAATTTATTTTTTTTGGGATGCATGTTCATAATAAAAATCACAAACACATTTGAATGGTTCCTTTAATTATTAATTTCCCTTTCCAATTACAGTCTAAAATTTGTTCCATTAGTAATTCAGTTTCTTGTTTTCATATGTTAACCTTGATTGAATTAAAAATTAAGACAATTTGTTTAAATATAAGGGATCTTATTTCCTCATAGGTTACCGATCCTACAGGGCATCCTTAGGTAAATGATTGGGACTTTGATGGGCCGAACTTGTAGCGGCTTATTGGGCTACATAGGCCTGCCGCTGGGAGGACGGGAGCCCAGCAGCACAGGGCCTATGCACCACGAGGCTGGGCCACACCAGCGAAATCGTCCGAGATCTGATAGATCTAATTCTTCAAAGTAGATGTTGGGCGAATCATACCGCATTTTATGGCTAAACCTATCTTGCGGATGAAAGAAATAGGTTTCGTATTAGCTTCTTCCAATCAATTTTCGGAATAAGTATGGTAGTATTTTGATCGAAAGATTCCAAAAGTCGTAGTATGTCAGATGAAATCTTGTGGCGAAAGGACAATAGACAACGCAGATAGATAGAGGCTTGTTAAGCCGTACCCCCATGTTTTAGGCAACACATGTGAAAAGAACTAGAATACAAATCTATGACGGCTATTCCAATAATGCCCGAATAGGCTTCGGTGAACTCCATCTGCAGCCGTGTATTTTGGCATGCGTTAAGGGTCCCCCCTCACTTCCGGCCTAAAGTTGGAATCGATGCAGCAACCACAAACCATGGGAAATTACGAAGTAGAAAGAGAATAAACATTTTTTGCATTCTTACCTCGTGTCGCGAAGTAATTAGACAGCTCGGGGGTCTGTTTTCTTATCTTGCTCAGAACGGAACACTCTGCTGCTCCAGCATAGCGGAATCACTTGTCTTATCGATGCATGCCCTTCTGCAGAGTTACCCATCCGCGATCCTGTCTCACATGCATCTGCAACTTCCAAGAGCCGGAAGCGGTGATGCCTCCTATTGTGGAACCAGGCAGGTGGGAGATGAGTGGTTGCAATGGATCATCTCTCCCAAGTTCTACATCAGTGAGGAGCAAAGCTGGAGCCGTGGCCAGGCATGAGTACACCTCCTAGAGGACACAACACTTGGACTGTTCTCCTGAGCAGGTGGCCTAACAACTACTTGCATCGGACCTTATAAGTTCCAATTCCAAAGTACTTGTGAGCTGCACCTTTACCACGACCGATGACTTAACAATGCAGGCTCACCAACATGAGCGTCTTGTCCCTTGAGACCAGCGATTCTCTCTCTCTCTCTCTATATATATATATATGTATGCTCGTGTCAGCTATCCCGAGGGACAAAGCACTCCTACTGTCATACTTACCTCAGTCCATATGGGTGTTGGTTGGTCTTGCAAGGATCGACACACTGTTAGTCGATAGTGAGCAGGTAGAAGTGGCAGCGACTCTCCTGGTTTGGTCCGTCTGCTCTAAATTTGTCGCTATGGGTTAGCGATTGTGTGACTGCCTTCTCTCTCAGCTTAGCCAACGCTGCCGAATCTGTCTTTTGTGACTGTTCCAGCAGGGTTTTGTGGGGAAAAAAGTATGCAAAATGCAGTCGGATTCATCCGAAAGCATGCCTGCATTCAACACTATTTTGCTAGGTTATGTTGGCGAATTGTTGCACCCTTCTGGAACTGAAAGAACATTAAAGTCGGAAAAGGACGAACAAGAGTCGAGCAACACTTGCATGCATCCTGTGGAAGAGGCGTGGGCGGATCAAGGCGCCTGGAATTAAAGAAAAAGAACACTTGCATGTGTTTCATCCGTCTCTTATAATAAATACTAAGCACCGCGAAAGGCTCACTCAGTCATGTGCAGTTCGAAAGAAGTTAGGGGGCAGGCTAAGTAGAACGAGGTAGGCTTGCCCCCAAAAACCTACGAGGGTGCCGACCACATGGGTTGCACTACCAGACGACGCTGAAAAGGAGAACACAGAAACGCATAATGAGAGAGAGAGAGAGAAGGAATTGAGTGACGTCAGCGGGACAAGGTTTATTTGAGACAAAATCTTATCTCCAAACTCAGTTGAGGAAATCTATGGCTTCCTTATCCTTTTCAACAGTACTATTATGAACAGTTAAATTTAGACAAAAAAGATAACAAAAAAAAAAAATCACCCGACTCGATGGTGTGTGCAATTTTGACGAAAGTCCACTGTGTGGCTAGATTTACTATAGATAGAATCTGCAGAAAAGTTGACCCTGACCAAACCTTAGGCCTTCCTACTTAATTATTCCTCTTGACGTGCGCTTGTGGATCTTTGTAGTCGGAAGTAAAAGCACGGAGTTCAGTGTTGGTTTCGTGGTCACACACCGAACCGGTAAAGACGGAGGGCCAAATTGGGTTCACGGTCGACTCGATGTCAGCAAGAAGATGAGCATCCGTCCGAGAGGCAGGTAAGATATAATAAACCAAACCCAATTCTAATGATTCAAATGTATGTACCCAACCAGCCCACATGGAATGGAATCGCTTGGTCTCGTCCTGTATGGTTCTGAAAAAGCCACAACGGCAGCACTCGCTCCTTTAAAGTAGCAGCATGCACAACCTGATCATTCCTTATCACTTGATAATGTAGGAGCTACAGAGACTTGATTCTTCCTGTCCGCCTTCGTCTTGATAATGTACCTCTGTGTCGCAGCTTATCGAATTAGGCCCCCTCTCCCGAATCCAAATTCTATATTTTAATCGTATTACATGTTAATTTGAGTCATTGAGATGTATTCTGCTACTGTGAGACGCATGTTTTTCTATAAGCTTCTCTGCAGCAACTACAACACTCTCATCGTCTCCCATATAAACCAACTTCCCGTGCTCTTCTTTCCCCCCTCCCCCTCGCTTCTGCTTCGTTTCTAACATGTCCATGAACCCCCTAGCGCGACATCATCCGCAAGCTTGGACTTGGGAGGAGTCTCCCATGATCAACCCACCCCAGTACTTCCATTACACGTACCGAGTAGGGCAGGAAGGAGTCGAGCATGAGAGGGAGCATATGTTTGAGAAGCCCCTGACTCCAAGCGACGTAGGAAAACTCAACAGATTGGTCATACCGAAACAGCACGCTGAGAAGTACTTCCCCCTCGACGGCGACTCGGGAGAGAAAGGCCATCTTTTGAGTTTCGAGGACGAGTCGGGCAAGCCATGGCGGTTCCGCTACTCGTACTGGACCAGTAGCCAGAGCTACGTGCTGACCAAGGGCTGGAGCGGCTTTGTCAAGGAAAAGAGGCTCGATGCTGGCGACGTCGTCTTCTTCGAGCGTCTTCGGCACCGCGGCGACCGGTTCTACATTAGTTGCAGGCGGCGCAGTGAAGATGAGAGCCCACCGGCAGCTTGCACTTTGACCATGGCCAACGCGGCAGTTCCGTGGATCCCCATGTGCTATACGGCGAGAGCTTCATCGACCACGAGACTCGCTCTTCCCGCAGGTAGGATTTTGCTGCATTGCGGTACCATTTAGTGCCAAGTGACTGATTCACACATGCTGATAGATTGGCGAAACGTATCCATTTGCAGATGACGAGGTTGATGTAGCGAGAAGCAGTGCGATGAGACGTCCGACTCACTCTAAGCGTTTGAGATTGTTTGGCGTCAATTTAGACTGCGTGCCGGAGCTAGAGACGCAGTTGGTTCTTGCCCCAGAAACAGGGCAAGTTCATGCCCACCAAAACCTCTAGATATCAACTGCAGGTTGCCAATTCATCCGTCTCCTAAGAGGAAGAAGAATGCTACTTATTTCTGATTCTTGTTGCTTAACGAAGTACATTTTGCTGTAAAACTAGTTTGTGGTTGCATGCTTAGAGTAGATGGATGAGGGAGGATGTTGTGGAGGAAGTGAAGTGGAAGAGAGATGAGGAGATCCGAGGCCATGTTCCCAAACTCCACCAACCTACGCTCCCCTCTCCCAAGTGACGTTTTGGGTTGACTCGACCACCAGAGCAGGAAGAGAGAGAGAGAGAGAGAGGAGTAGCAGAAGCTCCCCTGTACGGTCCCTGTCGGTTGATGTCCTCATGGATGGGATACTACTTACCCGGTGAGATCTCAGGAAACATCAGATCGAAAGGAAGCAGCAGCAGTACCTCTAGATAACCTTAGCCAATGTTCTTATATTTGTAATCCTCTCAAAAAGAAAGAAAATGAAGGAAGAGATCATCTGGTGGTAATTGATTTTTGCTGTCATTTACTTTCTTGTTATTTCACACTCGCAGTAGAATGTAAGAGGATAGGATGAACATATCATAGAGAGATCCACAAGAAACGATCGTATGGTGACGAAAGGTGTCGTCCTTAGAATTATCAAATGAACTCAGCGGCATGACATAACAGTAAAAGCGTGCAGATCATAAGAAAAGCGAAGTGGGAAGAGACGTCAGGATACATTTGAAGGACAAATATGACAAGGACACGACGATGAGCGAACGATGCAGTAGGAAATGATGGAGATGATCATGCATCAGATAGAGAGGCCCACTCCGCGGAAAATGAATCCATTGAGGGCCTACAAAATGCCTTCCACTATATGCTCCCATCTCCATCTTTTCTTTGACAAGTCACTGCCATCATCAACCTAACTTGTAGCACGGTCCAACCATGATGGCTGCTGCCCTCATGTGAGGTCTCTTCTTTTCTTCACCTTCCCTCCCTCCCTCCCTCCCTCAAATTATTCCTCCTTTCTGTGTGTCTGCAAAGCTTCCCAACCAGCTTTTTGTGTATGAGTGTCCATGCTTTTTGGAAACGAGACAAGGAAATGATCTTTATTTATGATTCATTCTCAACAAAGAGATTTTTCTTTTTCTTAACATAAAAAAGAATAATTTAAAAGAATCACACTCTCAAATACAGAGTAGATAAAAGTTAATATATTTCATGGAAATATAATAACTTCTTGTATCTCATGGAAACTTGGCTTTCATCCATCATGTATCAAATGTCAAGTTCGAGATTTGTCGAACACTTGGATGCGGTGTTCGATCTATTACTTGCCGTGACTTTTATATCTCATGGCTTGATGTCGAGGATTATTCATTGACCCATAAATTATTGGAGTTCGCACCGGTCCACTTACCAAGTCATTATCTGCTGCATAGACCATTCGATTAGGCCGTGGGCTATTAGTTCAGAATTGGATCGATTAGGCTTCTTTGGGTGTGGATGAGATGAGCAGTCGTTTAGGTGTTTCGAGTGTGATCGAATCTCCTTTGGTTTGATTTGGGTTTGGACTCACGTTTCGGATGTTGATTTGTTCGAGAATGAGTTCGTGCATTGTGTTTCACACTTCGAATAACGTTGATCGGGTTGAGATAGATGATTCTAATTCATATTCTAGTGGTCCAATATATCTAGAATTTAAATTTAATATAACTTTCATGCTCAGCGTATGTTCGAGACTGAAAATACAAGGGATTCGACGTATAGTCTTACAAAAATTACGTATAGGGCATGAAGGTTATACATTATTTTTAGTCTCCGACATGTTAGTCGAGGATTTTTATCATCATTGTAAGTCATTATACTGTAGCTCGATATTTCAATATACGTTTTCACAATTCAATAATGACTCGTGATTTACGACTTACACTGATGATAAAGATCCTCGACTAACATGTCGGTAATGAGTATCGGATCCAACGAGTGATGTGCCGTAATTACTCACTTATCGAGAACTTTGTTGTTGGATTATCTTATCTATTCTCTTAGCAAGTATGTAATTAGTTGAGAATATATTTTGAGGGAAAAAAATATTAGGCTCTGTCCTTATGGTTTCATTTAAAAGTGATGTTTTCATAAAGGCATAATGTTTTCGGTATTTTGGTAAAGTCGTACGTCAACGTAATGGATTACAATAGTAAAAAATCATCAAAAAAATTCGATTTGACTGACTTTAATCGACGACCAATGATGGAAGGTCAGAAGAATTGGAATTCAAAATTATTGCATTAGTATCAATCACTCCAATAAGAATGATCATTTATACAAAACACTTGATAAAATCGAGGGTGTGTTCGTGTAGAACCCAACGCAATATCGAGTCTCCCACACGCAAGTTTTCATGAGAGTAGAGTGTCGCAGGCCACAGCAATTAAAAGCCGGCCTATTCGGATGGACTGAGATGGGAGAGAGAGTGTTCTTGCGGCAGCAATTATTCTTCTTTAATACACTGTGAAAGAGAACTCTAAGACAAGTAAGTGGTTGACCTCATCCACTAAGAAGTGTCTTCAGCCTCATCTTTGGAGCCCCGTCTCGTCAATGGTGTCCATCGTTAGTGCTCGAGGCGAGCATCCATTACCGAATTGACCACCGAAGTTTAACCCCAAAGGAGGACAGGAAGAAGTCGGTCGGGAGAGTAGAAGGAGTATTGGTGTTATCTCATCGGCCAGCCCACACTTGCATTAGCTACAGCAAAATCGACTACTTCGCTGATAGGGGGACAAGGAAATCGTACTGTAGAACTAAACGTGATGGCCATTTGGTTGGCTTTCCACATCAACACAAAGGTATTTCTCCATTTTGTATCTAATCACGCAAAACATGTGTTTTAATGTTAGTTATATTATCGACAACAGTAGTAGTACATCAAAATCTAACTATTAGATATTGACTCGGAGTCAATTGAGTCATCTATCTTTGAACGATTTGAAAAAAAATATCAAATCATGCAAAACATTTGTTTTAATATCAGTTATATTGTCGATAATTATTATGTTAAAAATCTAATTGTTCAATTGAGATGTTTAACTCCGAATCAATTGAGTCATATTCTGTTCTTGCCTTTGAATGATGTAGAGAAACAGTATATTGATGCTAGGGATGATTACGTACATCTCGTTGAAGTTGTGAGACATACAATAACTATGATGCTATTAATAACGTCAAGAAGACGAGGGCATATTAGCAATATGTAGTAGAAATAAATACTAGGAATGAATCATCGATAAGTATTAATCAGGTAACGTGAAAATATTAAGCACATGACCACTAACATGTCAAATACGTGCCCAATGAAATGAAAGTATTAGTCACATCATTATTTTTCTATCAACAACTAATGTACTAAATCTAACACCGTATCATTCCATATGATAATATCATCATCATCACATAGATTATTAAACTATACAATATTCCTTGTGGATAAAGAAAAGATAAAAAAAGTTGATAGACTTTGACCGAGCCACTGTAAGATTTAGCTATACTTAGTTTAATGAAATCCTTCGATGAATCATGTGGACCGCTAAAGGTAAGACTCTTAATCTTTGTTTTATATCTCATACATATAAATATCTTTGTACACTTATGATCTTTGATTTGTCAAACAAATACTTCAATATGTCATAATTTTATGATTATGATATATAAAATATATAATGATATGATTTCCAACTTATGCCAATAATGAGGAGAACATTAGGATACTCCTAATTCTGATTATTTCGAACTTTCTCCAACACAGTGCCTTGTTTTGCTTGTGTTACCGGTGGAGAGTTGACCGTGGACTTTGAGAGAAGGATCATCCAAAGGAGGATTTATTAGCATAAAAATCATTCTAATATTTCTATTATATGAAAAATTTTAATATTAAGATCTAAAATCAAATAATAATAGATCAAATTTATGATATATACCTTTCGATCTCACAATCTTCTCTTTTCCTATCCTTCACGTAATTGTTATAAACAATGAATTAGGAACAAAGAAGAGATAACTAAGGGGAGATGAGAGAAGATCTATAATCTCTCAATAATACTATGTATCCCCGTATCTTCTTATCTACGTATTAGTTTATCCACATATTATTTTTTAGTCATACCATCAATATTTAAGATAAGTAATTATGAGAGTTCCTCCCATCAAGATTATCTTCTTAGGAGTTCTATCATAATTGGACTTCTTTTTTATTGGTCAATAACTATAATCAAGAATTCAATTATATTTATAATATAACTTAGGTCACATAAGATAATATTCTCCCACTTAGCACTTTAATTGATATGATATAAAAAATTTAAAAATAAAATAAATAAAATTTTATTTAATTAGATTTTAAAAAATATTTTACATGTACGTATGAATTTTATAAAATAAGCAAATAAGCCTACTAAACATAATATCATATTAAGTCTAACTACCAATATAAGTCATAGCGATTGTACATTATCAATATTATGCTTTCTTTTATGTACTGCAATATTGTTAGTATATTTAATCATAATAAGTACATATATAAATGTGAACTAGATAGTAAAAATAAATTATTTTAATTACGTAAATAAGAATATCAATTATAATGTCCACTCATCATCATATTTTTATGGGTTGCTCATAAACCTAATAATAAAAACATATTCTTTCAAACACCGTAGACTGTAAATTCTAAATGAATGGATCAACAATCAAAATATTGTAACTCAAGTTTTTAATTGACATTAATTATTTCTAGACTCCTTTTATCTAACCATCATATATTTTATATCATAATGCATAGAGATGCAATAGTATTTACCATTTTTATAGAAGAAAATTACTACGATATATCATAAAGTATCTCAAACAACTTAACAATTGAGTCTGATCATACTAATTTCTAAAAAACAATTTCAAAATCATAAAGGTTGACTAGTAGCCTCAAAACATACTATAAAATTAACTTATATTATTAATAATATAATAATATATTACTTTATATTTGTTTTCTATAAATTATTTCTCTAATTGATATATATCATAAAGTGGACTTTTTGTTATAGAGGCGATTTACATAATCAATACCTAAAAAATAATACTATTTTAGGTTGATTTAATTTTATATATGTGAGCATATAATCTTTTGTCCCTTCTAGATATATTATTATTTTTTAAGATCTTTAAGTGTTTTTATTCTTGGGTAACTCTAATATCTACCTAATATTTTAACTACAAAAATTAATATTTCGTCTGATATAGGCTTGAGCATATAATAGACTTCAACTATACATAAATAATGAATATTTTTTTATCTGATTCTTTTTAAATCATTTTAAAAATACTTATTTTGACTAAAATTTTTTACTTTTATCATTTGTTGAATAAAATTGTATACATACCTACTATAAATTATTTATTTCATAGAACTTTCAGTTATTAAGTCTATGATACTTTTAACTAATATGATCATGATCTAACATACCTAGTATAAATTACATATGCTCAAGTTATTTATAATAATTTAATTCAAAAAAAATATAAGAATATTTATCATAATGCAATGAAGGAAGTAGCACTATAAAGTAATATAATATTAATACTTTAAGTTTTTTTAATAAATATTAAACTATCGATATTATTTTTATTTCACATTTAAGTAAAATATTGATGTATCTAGTGTCCATACAAAAAAATTTATGGAGGATTGATATCATTCTCATGAAACATTATTGTTATCCTTGAATATATAATCATAAACTATAAGGATATCCAAAACAGTATCATCATACACAATCACATAATTATTCGATGTATATCCTTATTTGGGATTATGCAAATATCTTAATTATATATATCAATATGAATATTATTTTTTTAATATCATTTAGAATTAATTCCTTAATATAATTTTACAAGTTATTGGTCTAGGCCATTTTAGTGGTTATAAGATCAATACAATAATATAAAATATAATTAAAATATCCTATAAATGATAAAACATTTATTGTAATTCACATACTATAAGTCTATTATTTCAAGTCACTTTGGTTACAAGACAAATAAAACTTAGGAATATGAGTTATAAATAATATTTATAAAAATTTTTCAATCTAATTTATGCTAAAATAGTGCCCACGCACGATTGTTGTTACTACGTGCATGGGCAAAACACCTGAGTAGTGATAGGTGGGCCACTAACCGAGAGTCATTGTGTGATTGTGCACACATGCAAACCGACGACCCCACGATCGTCGTAGCCCGCGATTGTACCCACACATCCTACTACACAATGGTTGGGAACCTCGATCTTCGGTGTCCAATTGATGCTAACTACAATTAGGAAGCGTTGCCATAGCGGTGCTACACAACCACCATAGGCTATGCCGTTGCGCAACCATCGCAATTGCTAATGGTAATGGTGTTGCTACAATTGTCACATGCAACAACACTATGCAACCGTCGCACCTCGTAATGCTTGCACTAGGTATATAGTCGTTACCCGCGATTATACTAGCGGCTGTCAAAAGTTGTCACCCTCAATAATACTATCGTTGACAATAAGTTATTGATAGTGGTCCATCGATCAAGCGTGAGGAATCTCATATTGCTCGTAAGCAAGCCATAGGTTAGATTGGATTATTAAGTAAATCGACAATACAAATGAATCGTTTATGCATCATAAATAAATTTTTTTTTGTAAGAGAAATGTATCAATAAATAGATCTAAAGTATTTGATTTCACAAACATGGTTATGATACTGATTGTTAGTATAAAAATCATTCTTATACTTCTGTTATGCAAAAAGCCTTAATACCAAAATTTGAGATCAAATAATATCATATCAAATTTACAATGCATATCATTCAATATCATTCAGACGGCCTTTATCTGATATGTGGATGCACCGTCATCAGATCTAAAAGTTATAAAAATATCGATCTACAAAGATAACTATATTTGTCATTTCTTCTCTTTTTATTATTTATAGAATCACTATGAATAATAAATTAAGGACAAAGGGGAGATGAGAAAAGATTTGTATCTGTCTCAATAATGTCACATATCATTGTCTCCTCTTATCTTATTTGTATATCTAAGTATTTTTAGTCCATAGAAGATTATGTATTTATAGACAAGAGCAAAGGAATTTGTAATTAGGAAAGTATCTTCCATCAAACTCATCTCCTAAAGAATCTTATTATAATTAGACTTTCTATCTATTAACTGATAACCACAATCATAATCTAATCATATCCAATAATATATCTTATATAATTAGATAGAATCATATAATATAACAGAACTTATCTAAGTATTTACCGACAAAGCATTTGCTATGGTTGAAGGGCTTAACCTACGTCACCGCGTCTAGACTTCCTCTACCTCGTCAACTTCAGCAACTCTACTAAATGAGACCCTCCAAACCATAGTTTCATGCATCCATTTGCTTGCTTCTAGGTTGAATATTGTTCATCTTAAGCATTATTGATGGATATTTTAACTTTATAACTCATGATCATGCTAATTTTTATATGGGGGAATGACCCCAACCCCTTCTTTTGTGATCCTCGGAGGATGTTAGCTTCGGGACAAACTAATTCATTTCCTCTCAACCAAAACGCGAATGACGTCTTCGGTAAGTCAACAAATAAAAACTTAAGATGGAAGGAACACAAGTAAAACATGGTAGATCTCATTGCTTCCCGCTTGCGTCATCGTCGTGCTGACCCAAAATGTTCATATCACAAGTAATCATCAAACTTTACTTATATGCGAATCTACTAAGCCTAAAAGTGAATCATAGACCAGTGTTCAATTACAACATGTATGCTTTTTTTTTGGCACCACAACTAGAAACGAATCGTTTGACTTATCCCGGACAAAGTAGGACGACAGGTTTAGCCCACCTTTCACTTGCAACTTTCTGAATGATACAAGAAGATATCTTCCGAGGAGAAAAGAAGATTTGATGGGATTAGGTCTGCTAATAATAATAATAATAATAATAATAATAATAATAATAATAATAATAATAATAATAATAATAATAATAATAATAATAATAATAATAATAATAATAATAATAATAATAATAATAATAATAATAATAATAATAATAATAATAATAATAATAATAATAATAATAATAATAATAATAATAATAATAATAATAATAATAATAATAATAATAATAATAATAATAATAATAATAATAATAATAATAATAATAATAATAATAATAATAATAATAATAATAATAATAATAATAATAATAATAATAATAATAATAATAATAATAATAATAATAATAATAATAATAATAATAATAATAATAATAATAATAATAATAATAATAATAATAATAATAATAATAATAATAATAATAATAATAATAATAATAATAATAATAATAATAATAATAATAATAATAATAATAATAATAATAATAATAATAATAATAATAATAATAATAATAATAATAATAATAATAATAATAATAATAATAATAATAATAATAATAATAATAATAATAATAATAATAATAATAATAATAATAATAATAATAATAATAATAATAATAATAATAATAATAATAATAATAATAATAATAATAATAATAATAATAATAATAATAATAATAATAATAATAATAATAATAATAATAATAATAATAATAATAATAATAATAATAATAATAATAATAATAATAATAATAATAATAATAATAATAATAATAATAATAATAATAATAATAATAATAATAATAATAATAATAATAATAATAATAATAATAATAATAATAATAATAATAATAATAATAATAATAATAATAATAATAATAATAATAATAATAATAATAATAATAATAATAATAATAATAATAATAATAATAATAATAATAATAATAATAATAATAATAATAATAATAATAATAATAATAATAATAATAATAATAATAATAATAATAATAATAATAATAATAATAATAATAATAATAATAATAATAATAATAATAATAATAATAATAATAATAATAATAATAATAATAATAATAATAATAATAATAATAATAATAATAATAATAATAATAATAATAATAATAATAATAATAATAATAATAATAATAATAATAATAATAATAATAATAATAATAATAATAATAATAATAATAATAATAATAATAATAATAATAATAATAATAATAATAATAATAATAATAATAATAATAATAATAATAATAATAATAATAATAATAATAATAATAATAATAATAATAATAATAATAATAATAATAATAATAATAATAATAATAATAATAATAATAATAATAATAATAATAATAATAATAATAATAATAATAATAATAATAATAATAATAATAATAATAATAATAATAATAATAATAATAATAATAATAATAATAATAATAATAATAATAATAATAATAATAATAATAATAATAATAATAATAATAATAATAATAATAATAATAATAATAATAATAATAATAATAATAATAATAATAATAATAATAATAATAATAATAATAATAATAATAATAATAATAATAATAATAATAATAATAATAATAATAATAATAATAATAATAATAATAATAATAATAATAATAATAATAATAATAATAATAATAATAATAATAATAATAATAATAATAATAATAATAATAATAATAATAATAATAATAATAATAATAATAATAATAATAATAATAATAATAATAATAATAATAATAATAATAATAATAATAATAATAATAATAATAATAATAATAATAATAATAATAATAATAATAATAATAATAATAATAATAATAATAATAATAATAATAATAATAATAATAATAATAATAATAATAATAATAATAATAATAATAATAATAATAATAATAATAATAATAATAATAATAATAATAATAATAATAATAATAATAATAATAATAATAATAATGTGTACATCTTTTGATTGGCATATCATATCGAATCAAAAATCCAATGCCATCTCGAGCGACTAGGAGTGGAAATTAAAAAGCGCATGGATTTGGTTGAGATGAAGCTTCTCTCTCTCTCTCTCTCTCTCTCTCTCTCTCTCTCTCTCTCTCTCTCTCTCTCTTTTTTTTTGTTTCTCTTTGTACAAAGGTCCATTCATTAGAAATATTAATTTTATAAATATTTGAATATAAAATTAATGAGTATATTATTATTAATAATTTAGATTTAAATATTTTAGATTCACGATTTAGGTTCAATAAAATCAATGAGTTAATTATGAGATCGAATTAATACATAAGACATTTCACAACATCGAGTCACAAAATACATACATAGAAGGTTGCCAGCAAAGAGGTTATGGAGCCTCCGATCGACTGGTCTGATAATAAAAAGTAGATAGAGAACACATCAATAGTTACCCGAGCTTGAATTGAAATATATGTAAAGTGAAGTTTCAAATAACAAGTAATTAGCTAATGGTGAGGTAAAAAAAAAAAAGAGTATAGTGTTCGACAGACAACACAGAGAAAATACAAATATAAAAGCACAGGCCTCTCAACAGTGAGATTCTAAGTTTTATTTATTTATTTTCAATCTTGAAACCTTATGCTTCTTATTTGATCCCCCCCAAATTTGAAGTGGTTCCAAATTTACAAGTGAGAAATGATGTTCTTTGCCTCTGTTACTTGTACGTTTTGAGTGTCAGAAAACCCATATATACTTTATGAAAATGAGTGTTACTTCCAAATGAAATCAAATCAGGAGGGAAATGGTATTGTTATTAGCCATTAGGGGCAGATTATAAATCCATAACATACTAAGAAAGTAGGGACTCGTATATTATGTTGTATCACTCGTCTACTAATGTGCAGTGTTTGTTTGCATCGGTCATCTGAATCAATGACAGCAGCATAAAGTGGTAACACGTCAACTCAAAATAATAATAATAATAATAATAAACAACAAATATAGCTGGAATATATCTGGATCATATAGTCTCCATAAAAGAGGATACGAAAGCTACTATAAGACTTTCGGGGTACATAATCATATGATCGATCATATCTGGATCATATGTTACAGCTTAGCTTAGCTTAGCTTTGGAGTATATGATCGATCATATGTTACAGGTTAGGTTTGGAGTATATGATCATATCCGGATCATATATTACAGCTTTGGTTTGCAGTATATAATAATACTTTTGCTTTGCTTGTTTTCTTTCAGCTCGTTTCACTGTTACTATTTCTTTTCCGTCCATTGGAACTGTAACTCCCCATCTAATCCAACTTACAGAGGAAGAGAGAGGAGAGTCGTACAAAAACGGAGCTTTCCCCCGAATCACACTTGGAAACCACCACCACCACAATCTTTTCCCGCAGGATGGCTCGTGCTACCTGCAACTACTACAAGGCCACCATTTTCTTCTGCGTCATAGCTGGCATGCACGCTGTAAAAGACATAGACGAGCACAGTAAACGCGGAAAAGCAGGCGAACCGCACGTACGACGGCCCATCGAGCGAGCCCAACAGGAACAAGTTGAGGAATATGGACACGGCCGGTATCCACGGCATCAGCGGCACCCCCCAGTGCTCCGGCTTCCGAGCCTGCGGCACCAGGTAGTTGAAGACCTGGAGAACGGCGACCGCTACCACGGTGCAGCCGCCGAGGAGCACCGCCTTGGCCAACCCGGCGGGCGCAAATTGCCATATCAGGGTGAATGTGATGGAGATGGAGGAGAAGGAGAGCAGGAAGGAAATGGTCGGCCAGGGGTTCGTCGAGCCCACCGCGACGTAGCGCCGGTAGACCACGGCGTTGCCTACCATGTAGAAGACGAAGAGCGTGCCGATGGATACGAGATTGAGGAGGACGTTGAGGTCGGTGAAGAGAGCGATTGCCGCCGTAAAGACTCCTGCATCGAGAGATCAATCTCATAATATTATAGTCACAAGCTATATCAAGACAAGAGGAAGATCACCACCAAAAACGAAGGCTTGGCATCTGAGCAACAATTTCTTTTCATGTAACGCGTTTTTTTTTCTTCTTTTTTTCTTCTTTTTTTTTTTTTTTTGTGGATGGAATTTGCTTGATCCACCACTGGGTTGGTAGATCTCACCACTGCGACCGGGCTCGCAAATGCCCCTTTTTTTTTTCTTTTTTTTATTTTATGTGCGCGTGGGGACGTGTGTCGCTCTCACAGGCACATATAGACAGACAATTGATCAAAAAAAGAGAACATTGCAGCATATGTGATGCGACTATTCGGCTCGCAACCTCCGGTTATTCGCTCTCAATCAACATGTCAATTTGTCATCCCAACAAATAACCATCCATCGTACACTACTAACCCGTCTTTAGCCACATGCGTAGGGATAACCACGATCATAGGTGCGCCACTTTATTGTCGCTTCGCTTTACCGCGGACGAAGACAATAACAGAGTGGTGCATGATTATTTATAGATCTTATCTGTATGTATATTACTGATCGGACAGACGACGGTAAATCATGAGCACATGGCCCCTTTCGCCAATACCGTACGTGTGACTTGGAGAGAGGACGGTGCAGAATTCAGATTGGATGGTAGCGGACAAAAGTATGTATGGAAAGAGGAGGGAGTTTGGGAGAGAGCAGAAGAAGCTGACCGAGGAAAGCGGAAGCGTTGACGGAGTGGCGGTCTTGGGGTGGACGCGGGCGACCCATGCGGGGACGACGCTGGACCGTCCGATGACGCAGAGGTAGCGTGCCTGGCCCAGCATGGCGACGAGGAGTGACGTCAGGATCCCGAAGCTGGCCCCCACCCCTATCACGTTCGACGCCCATCCCAGCCGTCCGATCCTCTGAACGCCGCCGAGAACGGTGACTCCTCGTCGATCTGTAGTACATACACTCAGGTTAGTCCTTATCATCATCACTGTTGACAGGGGAAGCAAGCCCAACGAAATCACCAACCCCTGGCCCACCGTGTCCATCTGGAGTACATACACGTCCACCAGTGTTATTATTTAGCTGTCGGTAAGTCACTGTTGAAACGCTATCATCCCTACTGTTAACAGGGAAGCAAGCAAGCCCAACGAGATCGCTAGCATCCCTGGTCCACCGATCAACGGCCGACATCGGCTTTAAAAGTACTAAAGCTACTAAACGATAAGAAACATTGCTTTGGACGCCGATAAAAAGAACCAAAGGTCGACGCACACCAAGGCGAATCAATAGGAAAGCGAGCTTTAAGTGTGTGAGATTTATTTGGGTTTCTGTACGGGTCGATTACGTGGGTGGACAGATCGTTTCTGAAACGACAATACTTCAGTCCCACGGGCTTCACGTCCCAACCGTCTCTTATACCCACCCGGAAAGAACCCTTGTGGGTCCCACCTTAAAAATAACGAGAGATGAAAAAAGAGAGAGAGAGAGAGAGACAACAAAGCGGTGCGGGAACTTACGGCGTCGTAATCGACATTGAGGTGGCCATGAGACAGTAGAGGAGGGCGACGAGGGCGACGGAGCCGGAGACGCCGATGGGGATGTCGCGGGCGGGGTTCCGCACCTCCTCAGCCATGGTGGAGACGGCGTCGTAGGGAACGAGCATCGACATTGAGGTGGCCATGAGACAGTAGAGGAGGGCGACGAGGGCGACGGAGCCGGAGACGCCGATGGGGATGTCGCGGGCGGGGTTCCGCACCTCCTCAGCCATGGTGGAGACGGCGTCGTAGGGAACGAGCATCGACATTGAGGTGGCCATGAGACAGTAGAGGAGGGCGACGAGGGCGACGGAGCCGGAGACGCCGATGGGGATGTCGCGGGCGGGGTTCCGCACCTCCTCAGCCATGGTGGAGACGGCGTCGTAGGGAACGAGCATCGACATTGAGGTGGCCATGAGACAGTAGAGGAGGGCGACGAGGGCGACGGAGCCGGAGACGCCGATGGGGATGTCGCGGGCGGGGTTCCGCACGGGACGAGCATCCATTGAGGTGGCCATGAGACAGTAGAGGAGGGCGACGAGGCGACGGAGCCGGAGACGCCGATGGGAGGTCGCGGGCGGGGTTCCGCACCTCCTCAGCCATGGTGGAGACGGCGTCGTAGCCGATGTAACTCAGGTAGACCATCGCTGCCCCGTTGAACACTCCCGCTATCCCGTAGGGTAGGAACCCGCCCATGCTCTTCGCCGGGTTGGCCGGGTGCGTCAGGTTCCGGGTGTCCCCCCGCCAGAACCCCATCACGATGATGAAACAGGATGAACACGATGTGATCGCCGTCAGCACCATGTTCAGCACCGAGCTCTCCTTGGTGCTGCACCCAATCCAATAATTCCCAACAAAAAGAAAAAAAATAAGCAAAACACTCAGAAAAAAAAAAAGTGGAATTTGCAAGGGTGGAAAACTAAAATTCTCCATTTTCACAGAAGCAAATCGAGTAGGAATTTTCCAGTATTCATGAAAAAGTAGCGACCTTTCCAATAAAAATATGCATAACAGGAAGCGAAGCGTAGGAAGGCACACAAACCACGCAGACGGAAGACGAAGCGGTAGTAATTGATGGATATGATGGTTGACACGAAACGACGTAGTGCGATACTATTAACTATCCATATAAATGATACGTGGAGCAGAACAAGACAAACGAAACGGGGAGAAAGGACGGGGCCATAAGGCCGAGCGGCTCGGTGGTGCCGACAAGTAACCCACCTTAACAGGACGGCGACACATGGAGTGACAACAGCTGTCTCTTTTCCTTCGGTTAATATAATAGGAACGGCGGCGCGGTTTACCTGTAACAGATGCAGATGGAGACGAGCAGGACGACGGCCAAAGCCAGGAGATCGATCTGGTTGAAGCCCTCGGGGAGGCCGACGACGGTGATCCTCCACTTGGTGGTGGTGTCCACGTTGATGGCCGTCCCAAGATAGGCGGTGAAGCTGCGCGCCACGGCCGCGTTGGAGAAGACGTACTCCATTATCAGATTCGCCCCCGTCAAGAAGGCCGCAAATTCCCCTGTATAACAACAGACATGAAGAAGAAGATAGATATAATAAAGCCAAAGAGAATAAAACCAAACAAATTACAGATCAAATCTTATCCGTGCTGAATTCCTTTGCAGAAATTTACAATAAAATAAAATAAAATATTAAGAATAATATTAGCAGAAACTAAACTAAAATCCAACCAAAATTGTCAAAATCCCACTTTACAGAGAAAAGAAAAGAAAGACATCGAACCACGACGATAAGAAAAAGGAAGGAGCAACTGCAGGAAAGGTAGAGTTGCAGAAAATTAATTGGCACCGCAATAAATTGCTCACCGAAGGTGACCCTAAGGTAGCTGAAAGCCCCGCCGGCGACGGGCATGTCGACGGCGAACTCAGTGTAGCATAAGGCAGAGAGCAGGGCGCAGAGCCCGGCAATGGCGTAGGAGACCACGATGGCGGGGCCGGCGTAGAGACGGGCGGCGCGGCCGGTGGCGACGAATACGCCGGCGCCGACCATCCCACCGAGCCCCAGCCCGACGAGGTCTGGCCACCGCAGCGACCGCGCCATGTCGGCTCCCGACCGGGCCCTGACCCGGCTCATCTCCTCGTAGCTTGTCGTTACCGACCCTGCCCGCCGCCAGAGCCGCCGGCGGGTATCTGCCAGCGCTCTCCCGTACGCCGTGAGGCTCGAAAACGACGACGACGACGTCTGCGGCGCGGGAGAGGAAGTGGAAGAGGTGGCGTTCGACAGCTGAACCTTCTCCATCCACCTCTCTCTTCTATTTCCGACTCGTGCGTTGTGTGTGTGTGTGTGTGTGCGTGAGAGAGAGAGAGAGAGAGAGAGAGAGAGAGCGAGTGCGAGGAGAGAGGAGGGGATAACATGTATTTATATAGAGAGAAGAGGGGAGATAACGGCGAGTAAACGTGACGGAGGAACGGCGAAGAAGACAGAGAGATTTATGTGCAAGCGAAACGGTCGCTGCAAAGCCCATAAAGGTTGTTTGGCGTATCCGCGGGTGGCTAATTATAACTTCTACAGTTCTCTCTGTCTATATATATATATATATATATATATATATATATATATATATATATGTTAATGACTAGATGGATTATTAATCAGGAAAGGAGTAAAATGAGAGCAAAAAGAAAGAAAAGAAAAAAACAACATTTAGTAGACGCACTACCCGTTGTCTTCACGATTGATACCACACGCTCATGGTTTGATATGAATGGGACCCAGCTGCTCGTTTGGGCATGTGTGTGGAGTCGAGCGATCTGAGACAAACAAGTGGGCAAAAGGGTTGGGAGATGTGCAGGACGATACCTGTAGAAAACAGGATAAAGTTTGGCGTGGAAATAAGAAAGGATCGGACAACTGCTCCAACTCCAACTCCAACTCCAACTGGTGTTACCGTGAGCTACCTGTTCATTCTTTTTGGATCTTTTATTAGGCCCATATTTCGTTTGATTCCGATTGATTGTGGTTGGCGTCATCAAATTCAATGAACGAAGCTGGCGTTATGTAGGTTCATTCACTGTGCATCATTGTTATCGTATTCGACAACGATGGATGGAGGATCCGGAGGTTTGGATGGGCCCACATACGGCGTGAATCCGTGATGGCAAGGCTGTCATGCTGTTGATGGATGCAGTGTGCGTGTGGATGGATGGATGGATGGCTTTCACTCGAACTTTAGCTAAACTCCAAACACGACATAAGTATGCATGTCTGTCTTTTATATTTATATTTTTATATTTATTTTACATATAAAACAAATTAGCCCTTTCTTTAAAAAATTTTAATTATTATTTATTTAATAATTAGGTAAGGTACTATGCGTAAAACGACTGAATGCAACTTGTAGGCAGAGTATTATTCTGTGTGGAGAGTATTTTATTTAATAATTAGGTGATTTGCATAATTAATATGTATTAATTAAAAAATAGAGGATAATTGAGTCATAAAATAGCTTGTTTGTATTTGCATAGGATAGGATACATAAATAATCCTAAAAACACCATTCCTTGGTTTTCGAGAGGTTGACATTTTGTCATCAGTTAGTTAGTTATTGAGCTGAATGTATTTAGATTTATTTATATTTAATATTGTAATAGATCAGACTTCTCTGACAACTCTAATAGATGATCTTTCTTTTTTCTTTACTCTGAAAAGAGATTAAAAGAGGGCTGAAAGAAAAATTGGAAGCGTTCGATCGTAAGATCGAGTGACAATAAAAAAAAGAAAGAAGAAAAGCATAGATGTATTTAATTCCATAATATTGGTCACAGTGTGTACTCTGCTGTACTTACACTTTGGCTTATGTTCAAAAGGCCGATGAGGTAATCCTTGCGGAAACAGGCACTGCCCACAGACACCCATCCATCCCTTTTGCCACCACAGAGCCTACTTTGTGTGGTGGAGAACATGACTGTTTTTTATGAGAGCGATGAGGTAAGCGATTCGCACAAGTACTGCACATTCCCATAATTGAATATTTGAACGGACGTGGTTTTGATCCAAAAAGCGCAATGGGGGATGAATGAATACATACATACATACATACATTCATGCGCAGGCAGCAGCAGCGGCAGCAGCAGCAGCAGCAGCAGCCTCTCCCTCATCCAACTTGCGCCCTATTAGTGCACGAGCGACGGGCCTCTTTGGCGAGGGAAAGGGAAAAAAGGAAAAGGGAAACAAATCAACGCAAAGCAAAGCAAAGCAAAGCAAAGCAAAGCTTGATCATTTGGCGGAAAGAATGCACCGAGTAAAGGGAAAACTAAAGCGTAGCATACGCAGAGAGAGAGAGAGAGAGAGAGAGAGAGAGAGAGAGATAGGCTTAAAGTCAGTCAAATTGGCTTACATGTATGAGAGCACCTCAGGAATCGAGAGGCCCAAAGCTCGGTGATTGGTGCAGTGCCAGGTACATCTCCTTGCCCAATCATCAACTGATCGGTGGTCCAAATCGAGGGTTATTTTCTTGATCGGGACCACCGCATCCGCGTGATCCAAATTAATGAGTGTGGGTTGGATAGGGGGCTCTTCGTAAGCCGATGGGTCAAACCCTGCTTTTCTTTTCTTCTTCTTCTTCTTTTCTTCTTTTTTTTCTTATAATAAAAAATTATTTTTTATATAATTAATTTATTATTTAAATAAAATAATAATAATTTTTGAAAAGAGATTCGATCTTAGAACCTTCTAGAACAGATAATGGTTATATCCATCATCTCCTATCCATTCTAATATTTTTGTAAACATTACTTATCAATTTGACTAATTGGCATTATTTATTTATTTATTTTAAATTAAAAAAATATAACTTTTAACATCTTTGTGTAAATACAAGCACAGAAGGTTTCGAATTTATATGTTGTTTTTATGATTTCATGAATATATATTTTTTTATGGGACATGTTATGACACAATTTTATCCGAATTAAAATCCCAATTCTAACTATCGAAACCCAAAACCAAACCTGACGTGGATACACAGTCACCACATCATTTAAGAGGAATCACAATAAATCGGAACCCACCCACCCCGCTACCTAAACCAAAACCCAACCAACTACTTACGTGTTTATTTCGGACATTAAAATAAATAAATAAAATGTAATTTACCACTTGCTTAGCACAAAGGACAACTACTTACGTATTCATCTCACTAGCTAATCCAAAAACCTCTATAGATAGATAGATAGATAGATAGATAGATAGATGCCGATCGAGTGAGCATTCATGCAAACAATGTTTTTTTCGTGAATCAACTCTCTTTTCTACAAAATAATTTTATATCTACATCTTATGTCGAAACCTGGGAAAGCTCTCATCGCATCGCATCGCATCGCATCGCATCTTCGTGAAATGTCAACCAATTACATCCCAAAATAGTCACGCGAGGAGAAATCACAACATCCACCAAACCACAATCCAATGAGGAGGACAGGTAGATGTTATATGTGATTCGGCATGCCAAGGCGTGCGATTCCTTGTGCACAATTTGTTGACTCCATCCCCATAGTCCCATCCATTTCGATACAGACACCAGCAACTATTTGTGGGGGGATGCCATGCTATGGGTAGTGGATCTTGTCGTGTGCCATGTGTTGGCCCATCTTTTTCGTGAAATCCCCAAGCGTATCACTTCCTGACTTAAGTCACGATTTAACCTGGGCCGTCTTTCCATCACACGACATGTGTTTCGATGCGGGACGCGCAAGTGCCTTGTGACTTGCGTCGCATTTATGATCGTGACTTAGGACGCGTCTCAAGCACGGCACGAAGCGTTTACGACGAGGCAACCACAGTGCGCCGACCTCACACGTGACCCGACGCCTTTTACTTTCTTTGGCTCATCGTAATGTAACTATACATAATTCGGTTTCGAAATAAACCATTTTTTATTCTATCGAATTTAGAATATAAACTTCATCAATTTTAAACGATTCTAATTTCTGAACCACAATGTTTTCTTTTATTTTTCTAATAATTTTTAATTAATTATTTGTTAAGCTATGTAAATATATATATATATATATAATATTTACATGGAAAATCCTCTTAATTTCGATTATAACATCTACTCCTCCAATTGTTTTCGACACCACTCGCTGTTATGTCCGTCGCCGTTCTTACTGTTGATTCATTCATTCTAAATGCCGATTCCACTGTTCTTTTCATCCAAAATCCTTGCCGTACTCCCACTCACTATTGATGCGATAGCGAAGCATATGAATCAGACATTTAGTGAGCACACTCCACTCACCGTAGATAAGTATGAGAAGAGATTGGGGAGAGAGAGGGCGCCACACGCCGCCGTCGAAGCTTCCCCGACATTAAATAAAAGAAAGAGGACGTAGCGTTTGCTGGACAGGCGGCCTCTCTGTTGGAACTTTTCTTGCGGCCTCAACATTTTATTATCTATAATAGCAATTTTTAATATCTAAATTGATTCATTTTTTAAGCTTATATAATAAGATTTCAAACCCATTATCTATGCTAATTTCAATTTCGAGATGTGATATTACTGTTTTGTTTTTTGTTTTTTTTCTTTTAGTTAATGACAATTCATCTTCATCATCCGTTTTGAATATTGGCATAAGCATTTCTCAAGCAATTTTGTGAGGGTTTAAGGGACAACAATCGGTTGACTCTTTATGCTAAATTGGATATACTCTATTGTTATATGCATGCCAGCAGCAGAACCTATCAAAGGGGTTGGAAATTTTGGTTTGCTCCCACACTTTGTACCTCTTTAATCGCATCCGAGTTCTTTCTTGTTTTAGTTTGTGGAATAAAAATTCTATAGCAAGTGAATCATATATATATATATATATATATATATATATATATATATATATATATATATATATATATATATATATATATATATATATATATATATATATATATATATATATATATATATATATAGAATAAAATTTTAAACCTCCAACTAGGGAGATATATATACTAGGATGAGACTTGATGAGCCATGCATCTCACTCAATTAATATTTCATGTGTAAAATTTATAAAATAAGATTTTAATTTTTTTAATCTAATATAAGTATTCGATTGATCATCATTAAACTAATATTTTACTTATTAAAAAATTATGAAATAAAGTTGTGAAGTTAAGACGAGTGAGGTATATCGTCACGATGAGGTATATCGATCTTAGCTTTCCGGGAAAGGCTCATTGGTTTGCTTCGTTTGGTATACACTTGCTCGATGTTTAGTTGTTGTGCGTGGTTTGATTCTTAATTTTCTGTAATTATCTTACCTTGTCGTCGGAATGCTTCATAAACTTCACGTGGATTTACGTTTAGCCTACTTGATTTGCTTTGGGAAGATGGTAAGTAGCAAAGGATAATAATTCCCTCTCCAATCTAATATCATAATTATTCACTTGTGCGAGTAAATGAGAAATGAATGGTTGAGACGTAAAAGATGACGGGAAAAAGAGACGAGTGATTGAGGTCGAGACAAGTCGAACACGAAAGCATCTAAAAGAACAAAGGCTGAAATGTTAGGCCATGTTGGCTTGAATCCAAAGGCTTCGTGTATGATTTGGATTTTGTATTATAACATTGTCTTCTATCCTCCTATTGATGATTAAGCCCCCTATCGTTTAACCTTAAAGTTTAGATTATGTTGGACAAGAGTACGAATGAAATAAATGATTTAGGTTGAATCTATATCAAATGTTAAATAAATAGAATTTATTATTATAATTATTATTATTCCAACTATTTTCTTTGTTGCAACAAAACTAAGAAGGAGTTAAATGCTCTTTTAAAGAACCATCTTAATCGGGTAGCCGTGACTCTTTAAGTTTGGATCATCATTAGTGTATCATGGTTTTTGACTTCCAACATAAGAACACAAAGTTATGTCGGTCTTTAGCTATAATCCGATTCTCGAATTAAAAGTTTTGGTTTCAAACCAAAACGGCATAAATTAATTTTTAATTTTTAAAAATATCACTCAAAATATTATTTATTAAGTTATTAAGAAAAGATTAATTCATCATCTGATTGCTTAGGATTTTTTTTAATAAAAAAATATATTAATAAAACTATCAGAATCTAATTATAGTTTGCTTTAAAACCGTTGACCCGATCCGATTGTGGTTTAAACTAATCGTCTATGCTTTAAGAGCAATGAGCCAGTAATGTTACGGTTTAACCACGTGACCCAACCAACAGATCACAGATCGACCCAATGGGTGGTCGTCAAGATTCCCACACCGACATCTGAATGACTGATGAGAGAGGAGGTAAGACTTCTCTGCGTGTGACCTGCATCCGCTAACCCGATAATGCGGTCCATGACGACGAGAACAACAACAACCTGTGCACCTCAATGACATCGGTAGGTTGGCCCAACTCGCCATCACATAGCAGGAAACTTGAACCCTAGTTGTAGATTAATGGACTGCTTCATCCTACTAATTATCCTGTGATGCTAAACCCATACCTTTCCTTGTGACCAAAGACACGTCAAGTTAATGTTTCTGTCGTTTATACACAACTGATGAAAGTTGAGACATTGGAATTAACTAGTGAATTATTATTGATCTTAGGCTTGAATCTATCTATATGTGAGTGTCATATACCTAAATATGTTATTACATGCTCGACAAAAGTCTCATGTTCAAATCCATGACTATACATACTTACATAAGACTCTTATCAATTAATGTCGTAGACAACTTAGCGATCACCAAGAAACTTGGTGACATCTATCTACCAACCTAGTGAAAGAGACCTATGAACAACCCTTGTGTATCTCACTACAAAGATGCAATCTGAAGAAGCTTTGGATACTCCTCGAATTATGACGCACGTTCGGTGAACGAGAAGAACGGATGACAGTAAGCACGAGTCAACGGTGCACAAACCAACAATCGGACGTCAACTGCTCTCCATAATCGATTGGAATCCGCTGTGCTTTGCTTGTCCCGTTTCTTTTTCGTGCTTTAGCGTATTGGAGACGATGACAGCCACACCCAATGTGTCTTCGGCTTCTCCTCTGTCACCACGGTGTCATCCGCGTGAAGCATCCGATTACTTGGCTGGTGCATTTCGTTTGACATCCGACACTACGATATTGGTCAGAGAAGACAATGTTGTGTATTATTCTTAGGAAAGATATTATATGTGCCAATTAATTTGAATCCAGCGGCATAATTAAACAATACATTTTATATATTTCTTATTCGTATAATGATTAACCAAAATAATCTACCATTCAAAACAAAATTAACCGGAATTATATTTTTTATGATCTCACTTGAGATATATATAATAAAAAAATCGGAACAACAATTGAAAGTGTTGAGAGAAATAGTTATTGACTTCTTGGTTAGTTCGATATAGTCCAGAGTTAATGTGTAGGATTATTTGAGATGCCTTTGAGGTGGAAACGTTGAACTTCTAAGGTGTCATCTACACAAAGACTAAGGTCGGAAGAGGTTTTTCAATTTAATCCCTCTGATACCCAAGTTAGTGACTCGATGTGCATGAGTACGGATATGGGTGGTTAAGTCGGGTCCCTCAGAAAGGCAAGTTTTTTTCCCTTTTATAATGTTCAAGATAAATATTCATACATAGTCGTAAAGGGTAAGAATGAAGCTTGTGATTGTCTTTCTGGTCATAAAAGATAAGAATGAAGCTTGTGACTACATTCTTTAGATCTTTGTTCACATGGGTCAACAAGTGGAGAGGTGACTTTCGTCTTCTCCTCTCTTTTTGGACACCATTTGGTGATTATATGTTGGATGATGATTAATTGACATTACATTTCTTATCATTTGTCTCACCTTCGATGCTCTTGTGAAAGGGGCTCAAAGTATGACATTTAGTTTATACGACACGAGAACATTCAAAATTTCCTTTTACGAGTCAAGTTTTCTTGACTTGTATACCTCTGGGCACATTTTGCTTTATACTTTCGTCATGGTGGATCTTTTCACATGAGTTATGTTTTCCTAACTTATGCGTCTTGAGCACATTTTGCCTTGTGCCTCTACCATGACAGACTTCTCTTCACAAATGTTAGGTCTTTTCGACTTATGTGCCTTGAGCACAGTTTGCTTTATGCCTCCATCGTAATGGATTTCTCTTCACGCGGGACAGATTTTCTCGACTTATATATCTTGAGCACATTCGACCTTATGCATTCATTATAACAAAATTTTCTTTACACAACTCAAGTTTTCTCGATGCACATTTTGCCTTGTGTATCTACCGTGATGGATTTTTATTCATGCATGTCAGATTTTTCTCACCGATATGCCTCGGGCATATTTGACCTTGCACTTTTACTGTGACGAACTTTTCTTCACACGAGTTAGGTGTTTTTACTTACTTGCCTCGGGCACATTTGGCCTTGTGCCCTTATCGTAGTGGCTTTCTCTTTATAGGGGTCAGGTTTTTTCGATTTACGTGTCTTAAGCATATTTTGCATTGCGCCTTTATCGTAGTGGATTTCTCTTCACATGGGTCGAGTTTTCCTGATTTACATGCAAGGCCTCTGTCATGACAAATTTCTCTTCATGTGGGTTGGGTTTTCTTGGATTATGCATCTCAGGCATATTCGGCCTTATGCCTTTGTTATGGTGGATTTCTTTTTATATGATTTAGATTTTTCTGACTCATGCATCTCGGGTATATTTTACCTTTTACCTCTATCATGATAGATTTCTCTTCATACATATTATGTTTTCTTGACTTACGTGCCTCAGGTACATTTTACCTTATGCCTCCGCTGTAGCGGATATCTTTTCATGTGGATTGGATTTCCCTAACTTATGTGTCTTAGACACTTTTGGCATTATGTCTCCACCTTGATGGATTTTTCTTTATGTTGGTTAAGGTTTTCTAACTTACACACCTTAGGCACATTCAACTTTACGCCTCCTTTATGACAGATTATCTTCATATGGGTTGAGTTTTCTTGACTCATGCATCTTAGGCACATTTAGCCTTACACTTCTACTATGACGAATTTTTCTTCGTGTGAGTCAAGTTTTCTTGACTTACGTACCTCAGGCACATTTAGCCTTGTGCCTCCATCACGATATATTTTGATATTTTTTGAGTCATTTATTTGATGCTTGTTGAGTCCATTATTTGGCAGTATCCCTTGGAAATTATCCTAAAGAGACACTTGTCTCAATCATGGGAGGAGAGAAATCAACTCCCTCTTTATAAAACCCCCCTCACCATGTGAGTGAGGTTTATTCCTCCATTTAAGCCTCCAAAGAGTCTTTAGAAGCCTTCTATGTTTCGTTCTAATTCCTTGTAGGTGAGTCGATTCTTGAGTCTCTCGTAGTCTCGATGTTGGTTCTATAACAAATCAGTCTTTTACCATCCTGCTCTTTTGCCTCCTCAAGTTGGGATGTCTTTCTTTTTTTGTATAAGTTTCTCTCGATCTATTAACCGTTAGATGGTTGAGGTCTACGCTCTATCTTTGAATAACCCAAGGGTGGAGGTCCTAAAATCCACTTCGTTAGGGGAGGTAGTACCATGAACCCAAAGGTTTTTCAATACTTAAAGTCCATGAAAAGCTTACATAACTATGATTTAGTGATGAATGCACCATTTTTGGATCACTTACGAGTTAAGTATTCTATCCTTACCAAGTTTGACTTGCAAGTTCCTCAACCTGGTCAATATCCATTTGATCCTATACTCTAGTCTCATTGCTTATCCTGTGACACCCTCAAGGTGAGACTTCATTTCCCCCTCTATCCGATGATAGTGTCTTACCTACAATAGTGGAAGATATCACCCTCTCAAATGACACCAAACTTGTGATGCTATCTAGTAGTGTTCATCGGAGAATGTTGGTTTACCGATATTACTTCGACTTGTTTCCTCCCCTTGCCTAAGTCCAAGAAGTATTATCATTGATGACCTCAAACGTACACTCCTAAGTGAAGCTTGAATTTTCTAGCGAGTTGAGTAAAGGAACTAATAGAGAGTGATTTCAAACGATCATATCATTCTCGTGTCAGGCCTCAAACGTGGTTGAAAAGGTATGACATATGAGAGCATCCAAAGTATAATAATGTTTTCTAACGATCAGTATTTCTAACAAAGGTCTCTAATGATGG
The DNA here is from genome assembly GCA_004837865.1 of Musa balbisiana. Taxonomy (NCBI): domain Eukaryota; kingdom Viridiplantae; phylum Streptophyta; class Magnoliopsida; order Zingiberales; family Musaceae; genus Musa; species Musa balbisiana. The sequence goes on from CM017193.1 coordinate 40,264,021, forward strand.
GAGGTGGAAGTTCACTAAGATAAGCTCCTTCTATATATCTTTAGTGAAAGACGATACACCTGAGGTGGGGTTGATCGACTCATACCCTTTAGATTGTTGTAATTCTTATTACATCTCCTCCAAGTGTTAGTTAGCTCATTGAATAGATATCAATATCATGTCAACATTTGCATCGAGGTGGATATATCCATGTGCAGAAATATTGGCTATTACCTCCCTAAATGAAAGTACTATAGTCGAGAGCAAGGCATCCTCGTGCATTCGTTAAGAGGGTTAGCAGACTGACATTCCTATGACATCGGGCCCTGTTTCTACTGCCAAAAATATTAAGAAATAAAATCGTTAATATCTTGGTCAGGCCAACATAGTTTGGACCCGTATGCGTAGGGTTATCCAAGATACCTCCAGGGTAGAAAAGCTAAACTCTTGAGATGTCACTTACACTAAAATCGAGGTCGATAGAGATTTCTCGATTCGATCCTTCCGACGCCAAAGTTAGAGACCCAAATTATGTGAGTGCAAATATGAGTGGTCAAGCTAGGTCCCTTAGGATGATAAGTTTTTTTTCCTTTCTATAATATTCAAGATGAGTATTCATACCTAATAATAAATGGTAAAAAATAAAAACTTATAATTCTTTAAGAATAAGAAGTAAGTTTACGATTATCCATTTTAAATTTTTATCCATATTAACAGACGAGTGGAGGGGTGACCTTCGTCTTCCCCTCCTTCTATGGGCACTATGCGATAGTTATGTATATGACGATGATTAACTGACAATGTATTTTTTATCAAAGAATAAATAAAAAAAATCTAATTGGGATGAATCCAAAAACTTATAATTTTAATGCTGATGAAAGTCTATTATTCCAAACAAAATCTAATTTACAATTTTCATCGAGTTGTGATCCAAGAAATCATGATGATCGACTTCAATTCCTCTCTTTTTATCTCTACGAATATATCCACGCATTGTTCTTACATTCCCAACATGAGAACAAAGTTCAAATTTTTTGACTTTTACGAGTTGTGTGGTGGATTGATTGAATACACATATTTGTCGGTAATATCATGTTTAAACTTTGATCGCTCTCAGGCAAATAAATGAGACACGATATGTTTTATTTGGTGTCCTAAACACATTGTCAACTTACGTCCGCATTCACTGTGCCAGAAAGACAATTTCGAAGGTAGTGATTCTTCACACATAAAATCCACCATATTTAATTGACTTCATCTGATATAATTTAGAAAAAATAAACCAAAATACATGACGTCAAATTTTTAAATACAATATAAAAAAGATCCATAAAACTATAGCCTTTATAATAGACTTCATAATGAGATTATAAAAATTAAAAAAAAAAGTAGACTTTGATAGTAGCTATGTCATAAAATTTATATCTATCTCTAAGTTTAACTATCAAAACTCCAAGTGCTATGCACATATTACTCTTACAATTATGCTAAGGAGGGAGGGGTCACACAAGTCTTCAAATTTCAACCTCCTTGAGAAAGCAATTAGACTCATAAACCATGTTAATATTAATATAAATAAATAAATTTAAATTAAATAAAATCAAGGATTTTAAATAAATCCGAAAGGGGTTGACTAGTCCTTGTGAATTCTTCTATATGTTTCCTGAATTAATGTCTAGAATATGTATGTCCTGAAAACTAAATATTCAAATCAAACAAGTGTAAATTGAAAATTAATTAAAGAAAGAATTCATATCCATTATAAGTTATCAAAGTAAATATTTATAAAATAAAAATAAAAAATAATAATAATCCTTCGTTAGTTCATGATAACGTGATAAGTGTGATTAATTAGGCTCTACAAATAAAATTTTAATTGATCCCAAACATTAGATGTATAATTTATGTTTTAGTATAAAAAATTCCACGCGGATTTTCTTCGTCTAATCGATTGCTCCAAATATGTGAGAATTCGTATTCATGAAAAATCTCAGATCAAAGGTTACTTGAAAATACATAAAGTATTTTTTTAATAGAGAACATGAATAAAATATTAAAAGAATAAAAAATAAAGTAGAAGATTAACAATATAACAAAAACACAGAACCAGAATTTTTGGGTAAAAGATGTGATCCAAATTCTCTCAAAAAATTCTAAGATATTTAATCTCTATAGCAGTGAGGACCACAGTGAGGGTAGATAAGATACCAAAGGCGGAGTATATATGGCGCCAACCACATCCGGATAACGAAGTGTGAATCTTCTTACTAACCACTCAGATGTGCTGTATCTTTTTATGTCATCCTTTCTAATCAATGATAAGACATAAATAAATAAAAAGAAGGTCTGATCGATCCTTACCATAAACTTCACACAAACTCCAATTCCTATTATTACCTCCCAATCTCCCCCACCTCGCATTCGACCTCTTATTAAAACCCACTCCCCCCTATGCCTTCTGTACCACTCGGAACAACGCCCGCCCGCCCGTCCGTCCGTCTTCCCGTTCATATATTTACTTACATATGGCCACCGCGTCGCCGGCGACCACCATAGAGGACCTCCACCCGGACATGCTAACCCGCGTCCTCCGCCACCTCGACGGACCAGCTCTCGCCGCTGCCAGCTGCGCCAACGTCCACCTTAGCTCCCTCGCATCCCAGCCCGACCTCTGGTGCGACCTCTGCCTCGCCACCTGGCCCGCCCTCCACCACCCCCGGCTCCTTCGCCTCCTATCCTTCTTCCCCAATTCTTACCGCTCCTTCTTCTCCGACGCCTTTCCTTCCCCCTCCCCGCTTACCGTAATCCCCCCCGGCCCCGGCGACGACGAGGCCGGTCTCCCATCCGAACTTATCTCCGCCGTCGACCTCCAACACCGGGGCTCCCCCATCTTATCTCGCGTCCTCGAGACCGACACCTCCACCGCCTGGTTCAGGGGCGCCCATTTCCGCCTCGACGCCCTCGACCCGAAGGACTCATCTCTGCCGACGCTGCTCGCCGCCGCGACACCCGAAGACCTAACGCTGAATTGGATCTTCATCGACCCCCACCGGCGGCGGGCCGTGAGAGCGACGAGCCGGCAGCCGGTGGCCATCGATAAGCACTGGATCACTGGCGAGACGGTGGTCCGGTTTGCGACGGTCCTGGGCGATGGGTGCGCCATCGGGGTGGTGGCCACGTGCGTGGAGGAGACTGGGCAGGTGCGCGAGGTGAGCCTGACGGCGGAGTGCGTCGATGGGGTCTGCTTGAGCGGGAGAGACGGCTTGGCGGCACTGCGGGCTGCGATGGAGGGCAGCAGGAGGAGAGAAGAGGCGGCGGAGGCGGAGAGGAGGCGCTGGGAGGAGTTTTCCGGGCTCCGGATGAGGAGGAAAGAGGCGGTTTCGCGGCGGGAGCAGATGGTGGACTTGGCCTGCGCTGCCGTGGCCGCGGCGGGGTTCTTGGCGCTCTTCGTGGTTACGGTTTTTAGGTAGTCTCGGATCGCCCGGTCTGGCCGAAACCGAGAAGTGGTGGGTCGCTTCTCACCTCTCTTTCACATCTGGACCGTGAATTGGACCTCTTCTCATATTGCAGCCGTCCACTAGGCACGTGAGCATATGTGATCGTTAGATGGTCGATGTAAGTGTCCCATCGATAGGATCCAATCGAGTACTTGGGTTCGTTAGTGGTCAAGTCAACACTAATAATTCAGACAAGCGATAGAGAAATATATGTCACGACAGGGAGATAAGAAGTACCGAAAGATTCCTTTTGGGTGGTTATGTACCTAATACAGTGCCACCTAATTGGAAGATGCAATTCATTTATAATAAAAGCATCATTTTCTACATAAATGATTCTGATTGCTACTGATTCCATTTATTGATATGCCACCCTGTTGATGACACAAGCAATAATTCTCTAGCATAGTTGATGAATAAACAATATTTACTCTTATAAGAAGACAATATAATTTAATAAAAGTATATGTTTCTGTGCTAGAGAAATAATGTTTATTGAGATTGATTAATTTATTATTGTATTAAGTAATAAGTCTACAGTTCGAATCCATATGTGTTCTTTCCATTAAAAAAAATGGTAACATGCATAAATGAGCCGAATAACTCTTTAAATAAAACATGGATCTTTAGCAATAGTGACACTGAACAATAAGAAAAACCAAAATGATTGAATTGAAAATTTATGTCAAGACAGGAGGATTGCACATAAAGCTCAAACCTTCCACGCAAATTGCCCGTTACAAGATCACAAATTGCAGGAGTTCGCTTACGAACTAATCTCCCCATGTTGATGGCCCACCCATTCCAACCTCTGAGGCAGGGGGCTGGAGCTGTAGTGCTAATGCATCTGTTGATGTGCTTTTAGACCATTTCCTCTTTTTAGCATTATTCAGAACCAATGCTCCAACAAGTTTCCCATCAGCAACCGTTTCATGGCCTTTCTTATACACTTCAACCTGTTGAGTGCTGGTATCTTTCGAGAAAATAAGGTCCACAAATGGTGTTTCTACATCATCAATCCCTTCAAACTTGATTTCTTCTTTATCCGTATGCTGCTTCCCTTTTGCCTTTTTATCTACTCGTGAGTCCGTAGAATCCCTGGGGGGATTGTCATCCATCGCAACTGCTTTCTTGGCTCTCGATTTCGATTTTTTCTTTTCCATTTCCTTTTCAACTATATTAGTGGAAGCTGGTCGATTATCATCACCATTGCCGGACTTGTGCAGAACATTCTTGGAGACATTCACGTCTGATTTCAGTCTATTCTTGTTCAGTTTAGTTGCTGCTTCATTTTGGCTGGAATAGGGAAGAAAACTATCATCCTTGCTGTGACTTAATCTTTCTGCTCCTGCTGTAGTTTCAATTGGCCTAGTATTAAATATCCGCAAGCGTGGTACCATTTTTTTGACCTGATATAAGGTTAAAGACACATAAGACACAGACCTATTTTATCGACAAATTAATCCACAGAAGTATGAAACAGAAATGCAAGGTTGAAGAAAAATTCACCTTCTTGGCTAGTTTATCTTTCTCGGCAATAGGATTTCCCTGCAAATTGAGGTTTTTTAAATTGTGTAACGCAGAAAGGACCTGTCAACAAAACAGTTAGCCAAGCTTTTCAACTTGAATGAACCAAGACAGTAATATTTCAAGACACATGAATTTCGATTTCTTCTTCCTAACCTTTATGTCTGACCAGTTCTCAATTAAATTACTCCCCACATCCAAATTTTGAAGTTTGGTGTTTTGAGCCAAGTCAGCTGGGAGAGTCTGAAATTAGCAAGACATATTTAGGATGTAAATTGTAGCGGATGAACAAATAATTGATGGGATACGGCTGCTGTAATAAATAGTGAGATGGCACAAACATAACGTGATCATTAAACTATAAGCAGCACCTTGCAATTTTTGCTCAAGAGCATCAGATACTTCATAGAGAGGTGGACTGCACTGCCATACAACTGCAGGATGGTTGCAATTCTGCTAAAAGCAGAGTCCTTTTATATAATATGAAACTACATCCCATAAGTTGGTGTGATTGTTTCACTGACATCATATTTGGCCAATTCCTTTTTCAATGATCAAATTTGACCACTTTAGGTGATTGGAAGAAGACTTGATTAAAATGCAGAGTTAATTTGATGGAGATCAAATGCTGATCACCACAAATATAAGCAAGCAAAAGCAAAGATGATGAGCTCTAGTCAGATAACATCAAAAGAACAGGATACTGCATGAGATTAACGGTGCACAGCATATATAGGAACTAAGAAGCATCTACAGCACCTGAGATGCAAAAGAGGCCCCCCTTTATGAATAACTTGTTGATTCTTTTTCGACAAGCTACATGTTCAATAAGCTACCAAGTGCCAGTACGCCTTTACAGACCGTGTTTCAAAAAAATAAAAAACCTAAAAGAAGCTGAAAAATTAGAAATAAAATTGTCTAGTGTAGGGCCTTGTACCAGGCATATCATCCACTTTACCCTAGTCCGTGTACTGGCCTGTGCAAGCATATCAGGTACCAGTATGCTATCAGACCGGTAAACACTGCACACATTGAACCAGACCAAGTGGTATTGCAAGCCTTGCTCATAACTGAGTCAAAGGCTCAATCATGTTTTTCTATAGTATAACAAGATTTTAACCAAACATGGTTACTAAATGAAACTAAACTAGAATTAGGATTGTTATACCAAGGGTAGAACATAATCCAGTAGTTTTCTCTAAATCACAAAATTTCCCCTGAGTCAAAATCATTGTGAAACATTATTTGCTTTGACAAAGCACGAACCAAGTATGTAGCTTGGAAAAGCATCAGGAACATAGTTACAAATTGTTAAGAAACTGTAAATATAATCAAACAAAAGCATAGGGCAATGACACTTTAGAAAAGAACATACTCCGATCTGGTTGTGAGCAAATTTAGCTTCCTTTAAGTCTACACATGAAATGAGGGAAGATCCAATCTCTTGAATTTGGCAGTGAGAAAGAGAGAGCTGAAATAGGTTACAAGGCAAAAAAGTTAAATGTAAACCATTCAATTATATAACTGTTTGAGTTAAAATGAACAATTGAACAAGTTCATATATTATCTCACTTTTGTGATAGATTTTGCCTTCATCAAGGTGTCACCAATATCATAAATTGGGTTCCGAGAAAGACTGCAAATAAGAAACAAGAAATGCATAAATTTCCACATCTCCAAAAATATTGTGTATAAATTCTGAAGTAAGATACAAATTGTTTAAAATCACACAGAAAGGTGAATTATATACATGTGAATTAAAAAAAATTATTCTATATATTGATAAAATCATGTTTAACATTGCACTATAGTCAATGAAACAAAAATGTCACAAAATACTTACTGAATTGTTTTCAAGACATAGTTTCCAAATCTTTCCCTTTTTTAATAATTTTATATTATTTAGTTTAATTAAATTTAATGTGCTATGTTGTAAGACAACAAGTTCAATTAAAACCAACCACCAGCTCTTTAGTTTCATTAAATTTAATGTGCTATGTTGTAAGACAACAATTTCATTAAAACCAACCAACCAGCTCTTTAGTTTCTGTACTAGAGGTACGTGAATAAGACAAGCAATTCTTGTACTAACACAATAAATAAAATACTCGGTACAGAAACATTTAAGGAAGAAGAGATGAACACAAAAAAAAGAAAAAGCATGGAATTCTAAGCAAAGAGAGTTTTAAACACATATGGAAGAAATGATTTAGATTCTTGTTGCCCATGAGTATTAGGAACAACAACTATCAGCACTGTTAATAAATGTCTAATATAACTTTTTGCAATAGGTCAATTCTTAGGAAAAGTCTAAATTTTTTAACATAATCTGATAATACCTATACTTACGAGAGGGGTCACGTTGAAGAACTTAATTAATTCAAACACGCAATTCTTGTCATAAATGACTTAGTTACCATTAGCACTATAACAAGGATGAAGATTATTTTACATACATACCAAGCGTATTCAAAAATCCCAGCTGATCAAGCTTGCAAATGTGGGATATCTTGTTATCTGAAAAGCATATAATATGATAAAGGAATTAAATAGATACTAAAAAGGAAATTCAGTTCAGCTGTGACGTCCTGAAAAGCTATTTAGTGTCCTAATAAGAAATAATACCATTCAAGATTAGAGCTCGTAGACTAGTTATAGATTCAATCTCACTCATTGCGCGAAGCTTATTCTTACCAGCATTCAACACCTGCTTCATAAGGAGAATATCAATAAACAATAATAATAACGAAATGTCCTGGTAATACATAGTATTTGAGAAATGGATATTAATGCAATTGTGATTGCTCAACAAAAATGAGCATCAATATTTCCCAAACAGAAAGTGGCTGGATACTCACACCAAACTTTAATAAATTTGCTAAGAAAAATCAGTCGATTGGTTTATTATGCTGGCAATCTCTTCTAGAACTTTGCTATATTGTTGATTCAAACTAGCAAAAGCTCCATGTCCATTCCAAGAAAAAATAATTTTGAATCAACAAATCGCTTATCCCAAGGCCCAAATTTTAAAGTACTACTGATCCATTTGGATGCAACACTTCAAACGAGAAAATACATTAAAACCCATTTACTCCAGCACAGCACTGGATATGTAAATGGTTTAATTTCAACCAACGCAAACCATGTAATAGCTAAAAGTGCTACTTCCCACATTGGTCTGAATTGTTGCACAAAAACAAGAAATCTCACACTTGATCGTTGATGTATATGTTAGCACACTCCATAAAAGAATGCACATTGAACTCACCATCAGCTTGGAAAGGCCTTCAACACCTTTCAACGTTTCAAGCTTGTTTTCCACCACGGACAACCATTTTAAATTGACGCACGACGACAGATCCTGCAATCACTACCAAGAAAAGAGAATAGCTGATTTCATAGTCTGGACGTGGACCAAGTTCTAGTGGAGTAAACCATGGCAGAGAACAACCTCGAGAGATGAGAGGCAGTTGCAATTGAGATCGAGTCGCTCCAAGTTCCGGAAATTGCTCAAACACGATACCTGCAAGACAGAGGCCAACATGAATGCCGATTATCTTCTTAAATGAGCGGCGAAGGGAATTTGTCGGCTCACATCGGAAAGAGCTCGATGGGAGAGATTAAGGGAGGTGGTCGCGGTGCCATCCTTGCTCTCGTGGGAGATTTGCTCCAGGGTGAGGCGCGCCATGGCCTCCGGAGAAGAGAGAATCCTACTACAATAGGGAGCACTTGGGACGCAGAGAGCGAGCGGAGTAGGACGCGGAAAACCCTAAGAGTTGGGATTCGATCGATCAATGTTTTTATAAATACACCCCTCGGCGATGTCCTATTTAAGTATACGTCCGTAGCCAACCTGGAATTACTCGTCATAAATATATTGTCAAAATTGTAATTTTTTTTGTTGTAAGATAATTTGTTACTGTAACGAAAGTTAATGGTTACATTAGGGATTTATTTTATTTTTTAAAATAACTTTTTTTAGATAAAGATAAACCTTTCAAAAGTATTTATCACAATAAATTACGTATTTGATAGTTATTATAAGAATTAATGAAATAAATGCTTTGAAATATTCTCATCACCACAATCATAGTTATCAAATTAAACATTGTTATAGCTGAGTCAAATTAACCAGAGGATTACAATTGTTTCTTTCAACCTCAAATCATAGGATGTTGAAATTTTATAAGATGTTGGTGGAATTGCGATGGTTAAGAAATGTTTCCTAATATTTTTTTTTGACTGTACGATAGTTTCATATCATTATTTGGTTTAGTTATAGTCGAAACAAGATATTGTTGTTAAACCTTTTCTTTCCCTAATTTGGTGAATTATGCACTCAAATCAAGGTTATTTATTAAATAAATAAATATTAGATTGGACAGAGTTCCAATCAAGATGACTTGGTATGTTGATGAATGGAGATGACTAACACTTACTCCTCCAAGATATGGCAATAAACATACTACTTATCAATAAGATACAAGAATAATGTGTGAACTAAACTAAACAGTGAAGTAGAAATTGCAGACATCCTGTTTGGTTATACAAGGATGAGACAGTGAAGAAGAAAAGTGACCGGTGTGCTTGCGGCATGCATCTATTTCAAGCATTTCTACAGAAGCAATTGACTCGAATCCAGTGACTGCTACCTGATAATGATATCATTAATATGTCAACGAACTCCAGAGTGTCACAGCTTTCAATAATTTAAACACACAGCACACGACAAAGACTAACATAAATGAAGACAACCTAAGATTACCCTTCGGCTGAGGGTAAAATAGGTTATAAACGTGATCGGAAACTCTTGCGTCTAGGTTTTGGATGAATACACAGTCAAGCAGCAGCTATGGAGATCTCGCTGGTACCCAGGTGGCTTAGAAAGTCCTATTGCAATTGGACGAGCATCATCAAAACGTAGTTTGACCTTAGCATGCTCGATAAATATTACTCGACCATTCAGAACCTGCTCAAGAATTTGACAAATTATTCCACATTCACAGCCAGAGAGCATTGTGTGTTACTTACCTTGCGGTCCATTTCTGCAAGAGCTTTTTGGGCTTCATCTTCTGAGGCAAATGTCACGAACCCAAATCCCTTTGATCTCTTGGAAACTTTGTCCGTAATTATTTTAGCTGCAAGTATATGATGCTTATAATGAGTCATTTTATTTCTCATCCAGTAAGAAAAAATATGGTACAACTATATTTTGATAGGCATAGGAAAACCTTCAATCACTTGCCCAAATTGTGAAAAAGCTTCAGATAAACAGTCTTCCGTCATATGGGACGAAAGCCCTGCAAAACATACCAAAACTTCAAACCAAAACAACATAAAAGAAGGAGACAACTAATACCTTGTTCTGCTAAATGCAAAAGCTGGTTATAATGGATAAATCATTTTTCATAATCACAACTATGGCTGTCATGGATGAGAAAGTTGAGGCTATACAACACATAGTTGAGGTTTAAGTGGGCTGAAGATCATGCTTCTAAAGTGTAAAATACACTTCAGGTAGAAGTATGTACCATCATGCGGACCAGATCTTGTAGGTGCTATGCACACGAGGCACATGCTATAGTTCTGCATGTGACTCCCCAAAAGGAAAAACAAGTTCCCTATCTAAAAAGTATGTGAGGTAGAATTATACAGTATACCATTAAAAGTGAGGTAGAAATGTAGTGGACAAGAATGTGAAGTATCATTATACTGTATACCATAATTTATTATATATTTCTCGGTATGTTGTGGTTAGTCAAACAAGTTCCCTACTTAAATCAGAAACATGTGAGGTTGATTATCAGCTTTACGTGTAGGCGAATTATGCTGAAAGGTACAAAGTTCCACAGCAGCCACCTATCGGCTCAGCATCAACCTAAAGATAGCACAACATACCATGGCAGTTTCAGCCGGAAATGGTATCACAAAGCAAATTTTTATCCCAGAAACTCAATTCTAGACCTTTAAAGCTTTTAAAAATTATCCAAACATGATCTCTAGAAAGTTCTCCAACAGCCTCAAATATTTCAGATAACATGGAGATTGATTCAGAGGTCAACATATAAAGATATGTCTTTGCAAACCAAAGATATTTCAACCTAGAAATAAGTTGAGACTAAAGAGCAAATTATTATGAAATAAATTCCAAGCAACCTAGAGCCTAAATCCTCAGCCTTGAGACCAATGAAGAGGAGGCAAAAGGACCCGATGTTAATTAGGATTGGGCAGCTGGCCAAGTGGGAGTCGAGGCCATTCAACTCAAGGACCAAACCATCCATTAACAGGGGGCAATCAACAATTAGATTGCTAAGAATTGGAGACCATGGAAGGGCTCACTTGCCACATGAACCCTCAAACCAGCAATCTTATTAGATAACTTGTTAGGATTAGACAACATTTGACTAGTGTACAGCTGAGACTCCTAACCGAACCAGGATTCAGAGTGATGCAGTCCGACTTATCACCTCTGATTAGAGAAGCTGTATCCTACCAAAATTTATCCCATACATCTCTCGATCGACATCAAAAAGGCTAAAATCACTTGACCAGAGTCGCTGCCACTGCTAGCCAAGCCGTCCAAATTCAGTGATGTAACCCTAATAAGTAAGCTAGAATAATAGTCTTTTAATGAATCTTTCTCTTAATTGAAGTAATCTCCATATCTTTCTAATCTTATTCTAACCCCCTTCTTTTTCTCCCCACTCCGTTCGCTCTTCAAAGATCCCTTCTTTCCTCGAAGATAGAAGACACAAGATAAAATACTAAGCCAAACCAGTCCAACTATTACTTGAGTCTCCATATCTCTAGCAAAAGAGTTTGAAATATGAGTTGATTGACAAGAAAAATGACCCTAAAACCTTGTAAGCTTCTACACAGAAGTACATTTTCTATGAAATTAAGCTTCAACCATTTTAATATTTTTAATCCTTAAGCTTTGCTGTACAATTAAGTGAAATGCAATAATCTGATCCCACTTTAATTTCCATTGGTCCAACCTCTTAGATACAAACAGTTAAAAGAGCTGCAACCTACGAATGATCAGGAAATAACCCACAACTAAGACAGTCTCCAATCTTGTAACACGTTGAACCCTGGTAGATGAGAGCATGACACTACAACAGGCACATAAACCATCTAGTTTGTGCCATAAATATGATTCAGACATGGTGAATGTAAAATAAATGATAATAACCTAAGCCTCCTTGAGTTGCTTATGTTGATATGGCCAATACAGCTCGACTCAATAGAGCTTAAGCTATTCGTCTAACAAGCGTAGCAACCCGTTATTCTGGTTAAACTCCCATAGCAGCCTCCATCCAAGGAAATCAGTTGCATACAACAATTCAAGCCAAATTCTTTGTCACATCACCCACACAAACAAAAAGTATTAGTCCAATCCGAAGGCCAGAAGACATACCTTACCAGAGAATATGATACCAGATCGAGATCATGTACGATTTCTAGTTATTTATTTCCTCAAAGGATAGCATCAATTAGACAACAGAAAACGAATTCAACCTTACTTATACCACTTATTAATCATCATCACCAGAAACGAAAAAAAGACAAGCTACGGTCGATTTGAGCTTACCTCCGACGAACAGCTTGGAGGCGATCCCTCTGGCGGAAACGAGTTGGAAGGGACGGAGAAGTCCACAGTTGTTAAGATTAGAGTTTCCATGAATACGATGATCCTTAAACCCTGCAGTGCTACGGATGAATTGCATCATTCCTCTTCGAAGAGCCGCCATCGATCTGCAAGAGGAAGCCCTCGAATGCTTTGCGAGCGACCGTTTATGGGCCGCAACAAGATCGACGGACAGATCTCGATCATGGTAAGAACTAGCTGAGACGTCTGATCCGACCGGCAATGGACCGGACAAATTCGTATTATGGGTCAGGCGAAGAACCGGACCGTGTCGTCTCATTCTTCGACTAATTTTGCCTCCTTAGGGTTTGTGTTTCAGATTGAACACTATTTATATTCATGTTGGGCTCACCTTGTCAGGCCCAAGATATAAGATAGAGGAACCACCAATTCATCTTAGTCATCATAATACATATCCAGTGTTTATGAACACATAATAATAATAATAATAATAATAATGCATCATTGTATTTGTCATGCTTATGATGGTATATACTACAAATTGGACTAATTTAAGATCTTAATATGACATAATTTAAATTTCTTTTGAAACAAATTTTGAGTCTGAAATCAATTTAAAAACAATTAGTCCTAGAAAATGTTATATCTTTCATAGATAACCTGAAAGCATTTTAGGTCAAACCTGTGCCGAATGAAATCAAACTTATGATCGATAGATTTGATGAATCACATGAACCTGAGCAAATGCAAATGCAGTGCAAGCAACTGCTCCTTTGAAACTGATCGCAGATGGAGGAGGATGGAGACCATCGCTTTTCCCACTTGTTCATATGGCAATCCTGAAAGGCACTTGTTTCTCACTAAGTGGAGTCTGAGTCAACTCATATGACAAAAGTCAAAAGAACAAGTAATGTCTCTCTCGACACTTATTATCATCCATGTAGGAGGAGTTCAACTTATATTTAAACTCAGATCATATAGCAATACAGATCAATTGAGTTATCATCTTTTCTTCGGAAGAACAAAGGCCTTCATAATTGACACATTACTGGGTTTGATATCTGAATACCGCATGAAACAATTTCATATCGTTTCTTCGGATATCTGTTGCCGAAGATTTGACCTTACGGAAGCCGTCTCACGATCTGATGTAAGCAACGAGACAAAGCACTGCTTATTCCAATATGCTTGACAGAGAATGTTGTAGCTTTTTGACGAGACTGAGAAGATCTTCATGTGACCTAACTACGCACCCACAAGTGCAAGAAAACTTGCAGCTACGAATAGGTACGGATTGATACATCGGACGCATGTCCTTATCAGCATCGAGTCCGACGAAAAGAGCGGTCATTACCCATTAAGATATGAACTGCACTCCGAATGGTCTGTCCACTATCCAAGTCCACTAAGGATGATCATGTCAGTGGAGCTTTCCATCTCCCGTCCATGGCAATCTGACATTTCACACACTCAGAAAGGCGTTACTTAAGTTATCTTCAACCCAAAGTAGATTCCAAACGGTGACCAAATCTCGAAGAACGACGACGCTTTGTTTGGAGAAGCTATAAACGCTACTCGCTTATCATCATTGCAAAGATAAATGCAGTCGCTTATGCCTAGCTAGCTAGCAAGGAAGGGGTATATGATTGTAGCATAGCAAATGAGCCGATGAGGGTGTTCCTCCACAAACAAACAAACAAACAAAAAAAAACCTGTATGCATAAGAAGATTAAATAGAGTGGAGAAGCATTGGACACAAGGATCGATCCACTCAAGATCAAACAGAGAGACAGACTAAGCACCGTGATATGACACTCCAATACATGCTAATCATTCCTGTGCTTTATTTAGTGTTGGTATACGTATCAAGTGGCGAGCCACATGGCTAGGTAACACCTACAACAAATGTCCTTCTTATTCTACATCGAATTATCTTTGTTTATGCACAACATTTTGGTGGACTGATAAGAATCTCCGACAGAGCGAACATTAGGGGCCACATGTGTGTGTAGATGTCTCACTCAGCAAAGTAACAAGTTGGAGTGGCTTAGAAGAATATATCTTCATTCTTCCTCCTATTATTAGCATGAGAGTGGGATAGGAATGTAATGGATCTTTTATCTCCTCATATTCCTAGTGTTTATGCAACTAACTTCGCCAAGCGCTATTCGAATGGCCATACGATATCAACATAGTTGGGAATGGCTATTGTCAGAAAAGGAAACCATCAAAATGTCATCTTTTGGATCGGGACAGGCTGAAATGACAAGGAATCCGTAGGGAATGACGAAGAGAGAGAGAGAGCTTACGTGCATGTCCTTTTCACGTAGTGAAAAGCCGCTCCTGGTCTCCTTTTGTTTGTATACTTGTATTCGTATTCTAGATGTAGATCATCTATCAGAGTTAGATTTGCTATTAATTCAATGCATGTATTATATTTCAACATGATAAAACATCATAACTGTTAGATTTTAGACCTGACAAGCTTATGTTTGCTTGATAGACCTTATACTTGCTTCAAATGCATAATATATTTTAGCAGAAGAGAGTTTGGGTAGGACTGGAAGACCAGTTTCTTGCAAGGTACAAGATGGAGGAGCTCAAAACGATATCTTCTAGTGGATGTATGGTCCAAAGATTGACTCGTGGATGGGTGGGGTATACGCCTTATTTGCTGTCTGATGCGATTTCTTTGCTTTGAATCTTGACCTGACCTGACATGATATATATATAGAATTCATTATTCAATTCATTTTGGCATAAAAGGGAACAAGAAAAGTTAGTCTGATTCCATTTTATATAGGGTTCAACTTTATAGTTTTCTCACTTTCATCGTACGTCGATCGAGAACAAAGTTTTCTTCACGACTAAATGATAGACCATAGATTTCGTATAGTCATCTCACCAATAAATTGCTCACTTCGATTGCAATGGTTATCAATTTTCTTATTTAAAGATTCCCAAATGCATCTACTAACCATATAAATAATCATGTATTTTTATCCTTAAATCTTATTAAGCTTTACTAACTTAAATATCATATAGGTTTTTGCCCGTTCGTCCTCTATGAATGTATTTAAGAATATATTTGAAATATGCATGGAGAGCTCGGATACTATATTAGAAATATCGATGCTTTCTCAGCATAGCATTAGCATTTGAACATTTATAGGATGCTAATATAATTTTTTAAAATTTGAAACCACTTTATGATTTTATCTAAAATCATAATGTAACTAAAATGATTTAGTGAAAAATCAATATGATTTATATTTTTTATAAAGGTATGATTTTATTTATTTATTTTTAAATATTATTTTATACCTATTTATTTGATTATATTTTTATTTATTATATATTTGGGCCATATGAAATTTTTTATAAGATTACATACATACATACATACATTCATTTATTTTAGTTTTATTTAATAATTTAAATAAAAATATGTATTCAATTTTGAATAAATATTAAAAAGATAAATTTGTTATAAAATGTTTAGTAGACTCTTGAAATATAATTTTACCAAGCAACACTTATTTACCTCAATGCATATTTAAATTACGGTTTTCATCTACTATTTATTAAATATTCAAAGCACTTCATGCTTACTCAAATTTCTTTCTTCGATTATATATTAAAAATATAAATATATTCTTAAATACAATCTATATAGTTTTGTAGGATCAAAGATCGAATCTACAATAGGAGACTTGTGATAAGTTTGAACGTAGTTTAATTATTAATTTTCTTCAAATATATTTATTATATTCTTTCGCCTCACACGCAGTTTAATTATTAATTGAGATATTAGTTGTCTGAGACGACTCAAAATGAGAATAAATGTGGAAATTATAAGAACACAACGTAATTTCAAGATAATTGGATTGGAAAGTAGTCGTCCATATCCATTGAATCTGACGTCCGCTTCCTTTGATCAACTTGCTCGATACCAACTTGGATGGACTGATGATGAAAGTAACAAATGCCCTTTACAATCGTACGCATATTTTATTTAGTTCGCCCAAAATTACTAACAATTAAATCAATTAATAGAAAAGCTACCTAAGACATGTCGTAAGTATTAGAATCTTTCTTACTCCCTCTCCGCCAAATCAATCTGTGTAAGTAGTAACATCTAATAAATCTTTCTTGTTTTATGATAATATCACCAAGAGAAATAAATTGGTATATATGACTCTCTTCCCTCAATCTTCATCTAGCACATTAATATTCGCTAAATATCTCAGGATTGATCGTTTCTCTCTTACTCGTAGGAGGAATCCAATTAACTTGGTTTTAGCTCAAATATGAGTTGTAAAAGATGGATTTGAGTCAAAATTATGGTTCTATTAACTTGAAATTTTCATCCGACAAACATAGATAATTAGTAACTAAAGTTGTTTGCACATCACTTTTCTTCTTTTAGTGTTAGACTAACATATGTCTTTTTCGCGATGATCATGTTTTCCTCAGCTATTGTTGTAGATTGAATAAAGATAAAAGACATTCTTAAGGATAAAGACATAATAATACTCTGAGGACGAAGATCAAATATAATTTTTGACTGTATCAAATGCACATACTCTTGTTCTTCAGAAAAGAAAAAGAACAAAAAAAACTCTTGAAAATCAAATTTCATATAGGAAAAGAATTCAAAACAAATCATTACTTGTTCATATTAAAAATGTTTTGCAGCGTACGTACGCATCCAAGTCACGGTAGGTCTCAATCCATGTTCGTCGACTCATCATCTTCGGCACGCATCTAACAGTGTGGCGAACAGCTAGCCGCCACCAACTCTCGAGTCGGTAAAATACTTTGGTGAGACAAAAAGGAGTTTTGACTCCCCTCCAGTGGTACGGCCCTACGGACGGCTGCTTTACAGATGGAGAAGCGGGTTCTGTACAGCTTGATCCGGTTAAAAGAATGCGTCAGAGATTGGTACATATGCATGCGGTCAAGTGGGTCGAAATGACTGAAATATATTATTTTCGATCCATGAGAACTCCGGAAGTGATGGCAAGTAAAGCACTGAACATTCCTTGTAACTCGAATATATGCTGTGGCACCGTGATCATTCCAATTTCGAAAGGAGAATCTGAAGATATTTCTTAATATTCTCACTACCCTTCTCTCTGGAAGAATCCTTTCGCTACCTTAGAAAGCCAAAGGAATTTTGTCCAGCGTGCAAACGCACATTCCCACCTGTGTCACTCCTTATATAAACGACGTTGGAGCACCATTTCCTTCTCATCCCCCTTTGCCTCCTTGTCCTGTAACCTCAGGTTGACCACCCGACCAAGGAGGGAAAGAGAAAGCCTCGGTCGGAAGCCACTACCTTGTGGGGTTTCTTCCACCCGCTTATTTCCACCGTCAAGATTAAGCGATGGAATTCGGTCTCCAAAGCAGTCAGAAGATTGGCTTCTCGCCATGGTGGTCCAACGCTATCTCACTAGTAGACAGCCTGAGCACAAGAGTGGTCGAGTTCTTCAGGAAGGTGAAGAAGACCGGAGAAGATGACCCGCGACGGATCGGGCACTCCTTCAAGGTAGGGTTGGCTCTCACAATGGTCTCCGTCTTCTACTACGTGACGCCCCTGTTTGATGGCTTCGGGGTTTCCACCATGTGGGCGGTGCTCACCGTAGTGGTGGTCATGGAATACACGGTTGGTACGTGAGATCTTAAACTGCCATGTGTCTCGATGTTCGATTATAATGAAGGTAACGAAAAACTGACATCTTCGTGACGTTGCTCCTTTTAGGTGGAACTCTAAGCAAGGGCCTCAACAGGGCTTTTGCAACACTACTTGCTGGTGCACTGGGAGTAGCAGCTCATCAGATAGCGATCCACTGCGGAGAGAAAGGAGAACCGATACTTCTCGGCCTCTTCGTCTTCGCACTTGGTAAGCATGATTTCTCATACTTTCATCTTATGGGAGGCCATGCATGGGGGTTCTGATGATGCAGTGCTGCATCTACTGCATGGCATCTCTGCAGCCGCCGCGGCGACGTTCTCTCGATTCATACCGGAGATCAAAGCAAGATACGACTACGGGGTGACGATATTTATACTGACGTTTAGCCTTGTGGCGGTGTCGAGCTATCGGGTGGACGAGTTGGTCCAGCTGGCTCACCAGAGGCTCTCCACCATTGCCATTGGTGTGGCCACTTGCCTGTGCACCTCAACCTTCGTCTTCCCCATCTGGGCAGGAGAAGATCTCCACAAGCTTGTGGCTGGAAACTTGGAAAAGCTTGCGAGCTTCCTCGAAGGTATACGAACAGTACTATCGAGGGCCACAGGCCGTGGCCCCGGCATGTCCACCCTAACACTAAATATCCTGCAACTGAGAACAGCAAGCATGCTTACATGTGCACCTTAGAAAAAGTACAATTCTTCCTTGTCATTAGAACAAAAAAGCATTCACTCGCAAACGAATCGGAGACAGGATGTTTTGCCCATGGCATGCATCATGGGCCTTCCACCAACTTGGTGCGTCTCCAATTCCGCAAGTGCCCACGCTTTGTTTGACTCGGTAGACATGTGGTGCCACCCATCCCAAGATGTAGAGGCAAAGAGCGCGATCTATATTGCCGTACAAGTAGAAACAATCATGAAGTTCAACTTCTGCAAGAAGAAACATTCGATGGTTCTAATTGATGGATGGAAATGGCAGGACTGTCGGCAGAATGCTTTGCGGAGAAAGGAGGGATTGAGAATTTGGAGGGCAAAACCTTTCTGCAGGCCTACAAGAGTGTCCTCAACTCCAAGCCCACTGAGGACTCCTTGGTAAGTCAATCCCTTCTTCCAATGTGTTATAATACTAGAGGTTTCTAGGGCAATCATGCTCTTCCTTTCTTCTTTTATTAATCAATTAACTGATGGACACGCTAAACTTTAACTTGTGTGCTTCATAGTGGTCGTCATCTTAAGTGCAAGTGCACCAACATCACACTTTTTAACGGAGAGTGCTTTTGTCGTCCCAACCTGAGCCAATTAATTACCCATCTTAATCTAAACAAGTTATTGTAGTAAGCAAGACGACGCCACGCCATAAGATGGCAGCAATCTATTGATGTACCACAAGTTGCTGCAACTCACTATTGTTCGTTCTTGCAGGCAAATTTTGCGAGGTGGGAGCCGTGCCACGGTCGTTTCTGGTTCCGTCACCCGTGGAAACAGTACCTAAAGATTGGAGCTCTCAGTCGTCAGTGTGCTTCTTCCATGGACGCTCTTGCTGCCTACATCATCACCACCTCCACAAAATCCAAGGTATATTCTCTCTCTATCAAAACAGAGAAACAAAAATAATAATAATAATAATGTCGTGCTAAGGAAATCTAAAGACCGAGTTGAGTTTACCCGCAGACGAACACGGATCCGGATCTCCAACTAAGGATCCGAGCTGCATGCAAGGAGATGGCCGCCGAATCCGCCAACACGTTGAAGGAGCTTTCAACGGCTATCCGGACCATAACCGTGCCTTCCGCGGCCGGCCGGCACGCGTCGGCAGCCGTGGCGGCGATCGGAAAGTGGAGGGACTCGCTTTCCGACGACATCGCCCTGCCCGAAGTCCTCCACGTGGCGACCACCGCTTCCCTCCTCGCCGATTTGGTCCTCCGGGTCCAGAAGATCGCGGGCTCGGTTGAGGAGTTGGCTCGCCTCGCCCACTTCAAGCGACCCGAGCCACCAGTTCATGATGCCAAGATTAAGCCGATTGCCGACGAAGATAGCCAGTCACACCTGTCCATTACCTTAGAGAAATAAGGAGCGAGTCTAAGATTACTATATATATATAAAGAAGAATATTGGATGGGTCGTGGCACTTCAAAACTTGTTACGTGATAATATTCT
Organism: Musa balbisiana; assembly: GCA_004837865.1. Lineage (NCBI taxonomy): Eukaryota > Viridiplantae > Streptophyta > Magnoliopsida > Zingiberales > Musaceae > Musa > Musa balbisiana. The sequence goes on from CM017193.1 coordinate 40,284,490, forward strand.
CAAATAAAGATTGTGTGCCGAAATATTCTTTCAATAGCTCAATTAAAGATTTGTGTCCGACTAAATCAACGAATTGGACTAAATTAAGATTGTAGATATTTCTTGTACACGTACATGAAATAATGTACACATATTTCTTGTACGCATGGCATAATATGGGCCACATATCATTCGATGATTTAATATTTTGATTGACTGTTAATTGTTGATCGATGGCTAACTTTAAATAATTGGGAATTAGTGGTTTATATTGTGTTGTCGTACTTATAATATATAATGACCGCAACCATAAGTATTTTGACGCCAAATCTTTTGGATAAAAGTATAAAAAAATTATTTTTTATACAATTTTCCAAATTTAAGTTAAATCGATCAAATTAAGGATATCCAGAACTCAATTTTGTGTATTGCTTAGTTGTGTACTCAACCTTCATGTGGTCATTGATGCCCTTTGGTTTTGTGGGATTTTATAGATATCAACAAGTCATGCATGAACAATGTATGATTTAGGCTGACTTATGTAGACCATAGTGTCTACTTTGAGGTGTCTCGTGATATTTTAAATTATAAATTAAGATTTAAAAAAATAAAATAAAATTATGGATAATTAAAATTTCACCATAGTTTATACATTAGGTTTTTTTTTTTACATACATGTATGTATTTAATTCTAGCAAAGATATTTGGAAAGTAACAAAATTGATTCTATTATCCTTGAAAGGTACTATAAATATGTGCTTTAACATTGTGTACATCAAAGGTTCTAATTAACTTGGTTGGTAAAGACTTTGATAGATCATCATAAAATCACGATATACATATACATATACATATACATACATACATACATACATACATACATACATACATACATACATACATACATACATACATACATACATACATACATATATATATATATATATATATATATATATATATATATATATATATATATATATATATATATACATATACCATGAATTTGTTAGAATCAATTAGCTATGGCAAAGTCAAGTTTTAATAAATTTAATAAATTGCTCGTAAATGAATTTTAATAAATTTATGGATGTTTTGACATGTCTATCATTGCCTAAGTAGAGAAATAGCGTACATGCCATTACAAAGTTTCTTATGGCATATATGCCCCATCAAATGGTAAGATCCTCAACATATACCCCTTTTGAATAACATCCATCGAGAATACTCAAGTTAATCACTTCTAACCATGGTTACAACGCCAACACTCTTAATACCATGGTAAGATTCCAAAAGGTATTCCTATATATTAGAGTTTCAATTAGAAAGGTCAAACATAGTCAACTAACTAAGATTAAACATAATGACCCATATGCAATTATCAAAATTTGCAATTTATATACAAAAAGTTAGACCTACCAATTATATAATCTTATTACCAAGTCATGATACACTTTTTTTTTGTTGAAAATGAAGCTTGGAATTCAACTTCAACTGCAACAATCACTTCAATTTTTGTACCCAAATAATTTGTAAGAGCAGCACAAGAAGTTGTTTATTCTACTCTTCACTTCATTTTTCAATAATATTTGCATATGGTTTTCTCTCTCCTCTTTTATTATTCTATCCATATATATACATATATAATTTATTTCATCAATTTCATGCTTTAGAAATAATTCTTTAATCGGAATAATCTCGATCTTCACCCTATTTTACAAAGTAAATTGCCAACTAAATGCGACTACCAAGTCAGACATGAATGCTATCATCTTTCTTAAAGCTCTCCTAAATTTGAACCTTGGTGTGCTATATAGGTAAAAAGTAAAAAGGAATCCATCCTTGGTGGGTTGACTCTCGGTATATATGATCTTCCTGGAAGCATCCAGTTGGTGTTGGCATTAGGTAAAATGTCGACATGATGTCTGCTATCAAATATTAGCCCAAGTATCCAAAGAAATCACCATTGTATCTCTCTACCTGTTTCGAGTGCGGTAAAGGAAATAAAAGACTGTCACTTTAGCGAGCGAGAAGTAACTCTATGACAAATGCACATACATTAATCGACTTAGCAATCCAGGTTTATGACAGAGAGCATGCCAGCCAATTCAACAAGAAGATTAAATCTGGAACTGCTGTGAGTGAGTGAGTGAGTACCACTCGAGATATGAACCATCTACAGATCAATCCCTCTGAGAAGATAGATGGAACAATGTTGATGTTTGCATGCACGAGAGCAACCCCTGAGGTGGAGTTTGAGCTGTGCCCCACTTATATCCAAGTGGCCTTAGAGGAAGATTTGGACCGCTCGCTTAGTCTCTGAGGAGACAAGGCATGCAGACTCAGCTATAGCTTTAGAGAAAGTGAGGACCAACACCACATAAAGGAGCATATCACACCCTCTTAATCTTCGTCCTCTTTGTCCATCTAGTGACCACGACCAACTGTGCTGAGCTGTGCAACGACAACGAGCGTGTGACTTCCCCCTTTCTTCCCACCATCAGCTTCATCAATATGTCTCTAGGTTTTAGGGTTTACTTATTATCACATTGTTCGCAGAAGAGGCTACGCATGCTTTGGGGAATACCTACCCTTCACGATTCCCATAGAACTTTGCTGCACAGTGTGTGTACGTACGGATTCTCCTGTGTCCTGACATCTCAAAAGAGCTACTTAATTAAGAGATCGATGATAAGCCTCTATGATTACTTTACGAGCTCCACCACCGCGCATGTGGCGTAGGACTGTGTGTTTTGGTATAGGGCATTGTTGATGAAGGTACCTATTGGCTGATGAATGATGACGAAGATACACCATAATCGCATGTGGTAAAACACACATTTATCTTGTATAATACAGAGATAGGTTGGTGTAGATAGTAAGTAGCCTACAATTGTGACATGTTGCGGGATATCGCATATCTTGGTCATTATGGACCATCCATTGTGTAAAAAGACATGATGACTGCATTTTTGAAGTTAAGATAGATTACTACTACAATTAGCACTTGACACGAATGAGTGTCTATATGTGAACTTTTACATCGTGATCAAGATATTAGTATGACTTGGTTCAGTCCCAGATGTACAAGGTTGCTCACGTGGATGCTCGAGTGGTGAGAGCGAGCATCGGGTCAAGTCGGGTTTGAGCCATATCCCTCGAGCATGATCTTCTTTCTTGGCGAGTGGCTTGCTTCTCCATCATTGGACTCATGTACACAGGTCGAGGTCGAGAAAGAGATTTTATGACATAACCCATCCGAAGCTTAAATTAGCTTTTGGTGAAATGAGATAGAGTTAAGTGTTCAAAGTTCTCTCTCTCTCCTGATTAAGGAGGATTAGCTTTTATACTTACGAGGATGAGTTGATCATACGGGATCAATTAATTGTGGTCAGCTCCTCAGGCGATCGACTTTAGCTTATGTATGAGCATCAATCGATCTGGATGAATCGGTGTCGCACGACATCACTCTGAGTTTTCTATAACGGTTGTATCGTGATAATGTCGTTCATACAAATAGGGTCACAAGTACTTGCTCATCACGTGTGTGCTATGTGCCACATCATACTTGAGGTTTCATGTTTGCTTGAATATGGTCCACGTAGACGATGTCAAAATATATCCTATCATTATCAAAGACATAAACCGGATAAGGAGGAAATCAAGTATCGTCTGATTTTTCTAATAAGATTATGAATTAGCTAAATTGATAAAGATATTAATTCTTAATAATTACGTTCGAGATCAAATTCCACCTTGCTCGGTTACTTTTATAAACAATATACAAATATAACTATTAAGTTCCAAGTATTAGGATTACCTATATATATAATATTCCGTCATCATCCCAAATCATTTGGGAAATAACATTAGCCAAATAAAGTATATATATATATATATATATATATATATATATATATATATATATATATATATATATATATATATATATATATATATATATATATATATATATATATATATATATATATTCGATGTTAGAGGGCTTTATTAGATCTACTCGATGAAAAATTTCTAAGAAAAGACAAAAATAAGATACATGGGTGTCCATGTAATTTTGGTCAAGCCGTCTCGGCAAGGTCGATGGTCCGGTCCGAACCAACTTGAACCGGCCATAGAAATATAAACGGATGATCCAATTTAAAAGCCGAACCGTTTAAATTCGGATCGAAACCTGATTTAAATCAATCCGACCCGATCCGTGGTCACATCTCTTGTTATTACGGAATCGATCCGGACCGATTGCCTCCATCCTCACCAGCGCGGTGATTCCTCCCCGCGACGGCAATCTGATCGCCGTCGATGCGTCTTCTCCGTCGAGGGTTCCCCACGAATCCATATCTATCTCCATCGATTCGTGTCGCCCTTTCTTGATTCTGGGCTCCATCTCTGCTATTTATTGCAGGATCGCGGACGTCAGGTGCTCTCCCACGGACGATGAAGCAGATCTCCGGAGCGTACCAGTCCAGCTATGGAGATGACGAAGGCGGCGCCTCGTTCTGGCGATCTCTCGTAGCTCTCCGTCTCTCCCTCTCCTCACGGGTTGGATGTCCAGTTCATAGCCGGCTCAGATCCGGTATCTTGGATCGGAGTGTGAGACAACAGGATCCGAATCCATCAAAACGGGTCCGACGAATTGACTCCGTTCCGGCATGAATCCGATCCGTTTTGCAGGTGCGGCCCCAGGTGTTCTTCTCAGTTCAACGTTTCCGGCCAACCGCTATTCGTCTTCGTCGCGTCGCCCCCTCCTCGTCCTTCAAGCCCTCTCTCTTTCTTCCCTCAGTCCTCCACGGAGGATTAGCAATTTCCACTCGTCTCGATCGCAACGGCGCATTCACCATCATTCTTGCTCCAATTCATCTGGCTGCTTTTAGAAGCGATCTTTGTAGATCTTTCTGCTCTCCCCGCAGTTCTTGATACACGAGGATGGGAAGGATCCGAACCTTAGGAGCGATCCTGTCGGTTCTTTTCCTTTTGGTTGCATCCGTTGCTTCATCTCGTGTTCTACTTGATGATGATAAGGTAAAGTCTCAATTTTTCCTTATTTTTGCTTCTGCGTCGTTCTTGAATTAGGGTATAGGAGATGTCTGATAAGTTCCAGATCAGGTTTCGCTATCTGCGGCCCCGAATCCGGTTGCTTCAGCGAAAAGCAATGTTTCTGGATTGAGCCAGAAGCCTCCACCAAAACCTAACAACTCAACTGATCCTGGTGGTTCTACCTATCCACCACAACCCAGCAAGATAGAGAATAAATCTCCACAAAATTCGATCTCTGGAGAGCAAACCAAGAAAGATGATGGTGCAACAGGATATCCGAGCAGGGAAGAAGACACTGCTAAATCTGGAAGCTCTGGCTCGACTAAAGAGAAAAGTATGAGCCCGACTAAACTGGAAGATAATTATGTGGTAAAGGAGACTTGCGGACCTCAATCTACTAGATGCATTAATGATAAGTTGGTCGCTTGTCTTCAACATTCTGAAAATGGTAAAACAACCCTCTTGATTATCTAATTCTGCAGTCGAAGCTATGCATAGTCGTATGTTCTAGTGGAATAATGTTACTAGATGGTTAATTATCCTTCACATCTGTAGTGGTTTTCAGATGATCTCCCGTTCCTGCAGAAACTGTAGATGGAATCTGGTCTACAGGAGCAATTCCTACTTCTATTAGACCTTCAATCTAATATTTGTTCTTTACCTTTGAAATCCATAATGACTAGTTACGATTTCTTGTCAGCATTTCTGATACTGGGATACCTTTTATTGTATTTTAACTTATTTCTTGAAGCCTGTCTAAACCCTTTTCAGATTCTTCATTTTTTCTTTGAAAACCAGTCAATCTTCTTTATGGTTTTATAAAGCTTTGCAAAGGATTGTACATTTGCAATCTCCTAACTCAATGATCTGAGCTGCCCCATCATATTGCTGCTTCTCTTTGTAGCAGTACTATTTTCACTTGATAAATACTGCTCCAAGCTGTTGTAGCACCACTTCAGTTTCTCATAACATATGCCTCTTCTCATCACTGAAACAATTTGTTCCAGTCCACCTAATGCAAGCAGAAGATCTCAGCACCGAGTACATTGTAGTAATGGCATTCAAAATTTGTACTGACGCCTCAGTATGATTTGTTATTGGAGTTTGGTTTGGGACAACATAAGAGTCTTATGTGAACTATAAATTATTTCTCTATATATTGTGCAGTTAGTTTTTAAAAATAGAATTTAGACAGATTACATTTTATTAAATTAGCTACAACATCAAGAATTACTTTTATAGAGTTTTAGGGTTTTAGTCCAACCATAGTATGTCCTCATCACTTCTGCAACTTACTGTTGCAAAAGCATTTTATAAGTTGGAAGAGCCCATTTGAACATGTACATGCACAATTTTGCAATTATCGGCTGTGAGGGGTTGGGGGAGTGCACATTCTTTAAATAATAGAGGGGTCAATGTTGGCCTTTCTAGTCTCTCTCTATGTTGTCTTTGCCTAGGCAGAAGATTTTTGTAATAATAGTTAATACCTTTCTCGTCTGTTGTAAAATACCTCAAAGGCAAACAAGATACGAGAATAAAAGATTTTGCATCTTTCTCCTGCTAATTCTTCTATTATCTTTTGCATTCAGTATTCTCCATTTCCTTCTTTGTACGAACTGATTAATGTTATCGACATGTTCTATGTTGGTTTCTACTTTATCATGTATGATCTATATGGCAAGTGTTCAAGTGACAGAAGCTGTCTCTCTGTAGAATTTAAGATGCATATACTGACTCTACCTCCCTAATTGATGGGAGCCTTGTGCACTGAGCTTGCTGTTTTTGCCCTAGCTCTGGCCATCCATGGTTTGTTGGGTAGAACATTACTTAAATCTAGGTCTTTGTCATGTCCAGGATAAAGTTTACATCCCTCTGTCCTAATGTAAGTTGCACCATTAGTCAGTGGAAATTCACCAAGAGGAAGCAAAGGCTTAACTAGGTTAAGCTACCTTTCAAAATCTCATGCTTGACCTTTTATACCATGGCGTTAGACTAGTTTCTTACCAACAAATTTCAGAAAAACTTAATGTGGTTTCTGGCTTGATTATAAGAATTTTATAAACTTCTATGAAAGAATTAAGCTTGCTTCCAGATGATGTTATACATTGAATTTTCAGTTTCTTTTGCTAAAAATTCATAAGATCCAAAAGCTAAAAGAAAAAAGTGACTGGGAATCACCCAAATTAAAGCAATGATCTCCAGGCACTATTGAAACTTATTCAGATGTAAGTAGTTTAAAGGGGATACAGAAAGCAAGTTTCCAAGTAAATTCAAGTAGGTACCATATTTTTAGCAATTGTAGCATGGCAATAGGTACCAGAAGTTTGACAATTACTAACAATGAATAGGTCCCTTTTCCAATGGGATACTGTTTGCAGCCAGCAAAGATATCCTGATTTTCTGCTTTTCTTCATAGATTTCTTTGTATCTCCTTTCTGTGTTGATTGTTGTTCCCAAAATAAGTATTTTGAGGATAAAGTTGTTTACACGATCGAGCGCCTTTCATAAAATTCTTGTTTCTACACTGCTTTCTTTCTTTTACTTGCAATTGTCAGATGAAAAAAAATACAAGAAAACCATGAAGCTTTTGTATTAGTCATTTTGTCCACCTCATCATATCTTTGTTTGTTCTCTGCTTCCATTCTTTGCAGATTCAAATAATTTGTCCCTTTTAGTCCAGAATATTGGGGATGATGATTTTAATGTGAAAATTTGGGGAACACCTGCTTTACATATTGATCATGATATTGGACATCTATCCAGAAACATCTCCAAGAAGGTTCATTCTCCTTTTCACTACCATATGGCTTTCCTTAAATTGCAATGTTTAGAACAACTATTTTATTTAGATATGTGGGAGATAGTATTGTTGAACATGTTAAAATGTCAACAATGCTTACTATGCCTAGGTTATTATGAAATTTCTTGTGCTGTGCAAACAAAGAGATTTGTTTTCTACTTAAAGCATTTATTAGTAATTGAAACTAAGAAATAAATACTGTACCCATCATGTACAACAAACTTGGATTCTTAGTGAGTTAATTTTAAATAGGTGTTATTGGTTCCCCAGAGCAAAATCTGTGGATGGACTGAGAAAAAAATCAATATAATATAAGATGAAATTTAGAAAAAAAAGAATTTTTAGCATATATAAATACATTTGTTTCCTTTCTGCAGATTATATTTTATATATTCTATAATATATGCCTTATTTTTATTTTTTATTTTGATCAACTCAGACCCATTGATCCAATCTGACATTGATCCCAATAATATTATCCATAATTGATTCCATTACCAATATTGATAGATGAAATAACAATAGTAGAGAATATAAAGTATAAGAAAGAATTCAGCAAAAAAGTAGTGGTGGCTAAATTGATGATCTTATACAGGGTTGATTACTGGCATTGTGTCAAAGAAGATATATGAAAAAAGGTTGCTTTAAGATCAAGTATATTAGTTGGAGTATAGAAAATTTTACCTTGTCATGTGCAGTTTAAGCTCATCTAGCCATGTAGGAATCTCTTGTAATTCCTATGGCTTGGGAAGGGATGAAGAAATCACAAGCTGTCATCTTACTTGCAAGTCTGGAATTTATGGAGCTTTTGCTCTTCAGATGCATTGTTTGCTAAGCTAAATATATGATAATCTTCTTTTCCCGCAAGTTACCTTTATCATTACTCTTGTTGGATATGGATCTATACATCTTTCTTCTCTTTGGAATATATATATATATATATATATCAATGATTTAAAAAGGCGCTCGGGCGCTCGCCTAGGCGAGGCGAGGTGAGGCGAGGCCCGAGCGCCTCGCTAAACTTCCAAGCAGCGCGCTTCAAAGAGGCGCCGCCTGGGCGCTTGCCCGAGCCCAAGTGCTGGGCGCTTCGGGCGAGCGCCTGGGTTAAACCAGGCGATCGAACCAGGATTTTAGGTCTTGTTCGGTCTTCGGTGGTTAGTTGGTTCAATCAAACCAACTAAAACCGATATCAACGACAACCCAACCCTAACCCTCGTTGCCGCTGTCGCTTCCGATCCCGATCCCGCTGCTCGTCGCTGTCGCTGCTCGCAACCGCTGCCACTGTCGCCGCTCGCGCCTCCCGCTGCTCGCCGCTCCTGCTTCTGCTGCTCGCCACTGCCGCTGTCGCTGCTCACCGCTGCCACTGCTGCTGCCGCTATCGCCGCTGCCTCCTTACACTCCCGTTGCCGCTGTCTCGTTACGCTCCTGCTCCCGCAGCCCCGCTGCCTTTGCCTCCTTACACTCCCGCTCTCGTTGCCGTTGCCGCTTCCTCTTTTCTCAGTCAGCACCCCCTTACACTCTTCTTCTCCTTCTGTATAATGTTAACAGTATACTAATAATAGTATTTGTATTTATTAGATTAATAATATATTATTTTGATTTTAATACTGTGAATTTTTATTATTATTAATTTTTATATTTTAGCACCTCGCGTCGCTCGGGCGAGCACCTAGTGCCTCGGGCGTTTTTGGACCTTAACACCTTTTGACGTCTAACGCTTTTTAAATCACTTATATATATATATATATATTCTTGATGTGTGGAAAAGCAACACATTTACATGCATGCAATGGCTTTTCTTGCAGATTAATATTCCAGTTAATTATTGGAATGTTACAGAAATTGTTCTAAATGCGGGAAAAGGGGACTGTGTTCTTCACATTGCAACATCAGTTTCTAACTGGAACCTTTTCCAGCAGTTCCCTGGTTATGCAACTCGTCTGACCCCAATTTATGGCACCTACATTTTACTTGTTACTGTGGTTCTTGTTGGCGGAACATGGGTCTGTTGCAGATTTAGGAAGAGAGGAAAGAGAGATGATTCTGGCATCCCATACCAGCAACTTGAGATGGGAGCACAGCCACAGTCCAGTTCTGCAGCTGACTCCATGACTGTTGATGGCTGGGATGAGTGGGATGATGACTGGGATGACGAAGCAGTGACAAGGCCTCAGAAACACACTACTCCTAGTGTTTCATCGAATGGTCTTACTTCGAGGACTCCAAAGAAAGATGGTTGGGATGCAGACTGGGATGACTAGGCTTTTAACGAGGTAAGAGCATGGAAGTTATCCAAGAAAGAGGAATGACCAAGGAAAGTCCATCTCAAGGAAAAAAAAAAAAAAAGAATGTTACGGCTTACGAGTATCAAAGGTAGCATCAGGTGGATTTTGCATGAGCATTTCAGATAGAGCTTGTCCTGCTTAAAATGTTCAGATGGGTTTCTTGGAAGATGAAAGCAGTCGTGTGTTTGTAAAATTTTGTACACTAGATTCAGTTGTCATTCCATATCCCTTTCAGTTGATACATAAAACAAAGTTCTGTTGGCCGAATCCAATGATGTTGATTGGAACATTCAATTTAGACAGTTACACACAAAATGTGAAACCGTATGAATGGATCTCTTTGGTTACAACTTCATTCCCTGTGGATGGTGATTACATCTGAGTTGTAGCATTGAAAGACATTTACTTGCTATGTCTCTAACCAAGCGAAGCATATATGAGGCGCTGTTGTCATTTGATAATTTCTGCTTCTTTTCAGAATAAATAGGAAATGATTGGGCTTTGTCTTCTCCTCCTCCTTGTTGTTGCCTCAAATTCAGGGTTGGCTCGAAGCATAGCTGGGTGATCATCAAATGTACCTTTAAATATGGATACATGCTTTCTTTCATTTCAAGCCATGGCTGAACCAAAATTACAACTTAGCATGAAGACATGAAGCAGAGTGCTAACACCAAGAATTGCCCCAAAAAAAATGTCACAACCTTCATTACACTATTTTCTATTGCTTGATCTTTAGCTGTTGAATTGTTTCAAATTATATCTAGAAATTGACAAGTACAATTTCACATACTTTACATCTTGTCTCCTTATGTACAAGGTAATTAAATTTGGCATAGAGATTCTCCTCGGAGAGTCTCTCTTCCTCCAATTTCCAAAGACTGCATTTCTTGCAATGAGAAGCATCATTCACAACCAAATATGTATCATGAAAAATGGTCTTTATTCATTTTTCAAACAGGTCAACATCATTTCAGACCCTCTCTAAGCTTGTGCTCGAGACCATGACCGTGCCCACTTGCAATTCGTTGGAGTTGGTCATATCCTGCAAGAACTCCTGCTCCTGCCATACCGGAAAGCATGTTTGCGGCAGCCCCTCTAAACAGAGCAAATGAACCCTCTCTGTAGACAATCATTCTCATTGCATGGTATGCATTTTTATACTTGGCAGGCTGTCCAGAAGTCAACATCATTCTCCGGCGCAGTGTATCGAAAGGGTATGCGCAGATGCCAGAAAATGTCGTCACGCTCCAGCCCAAAATGAAACTGGCTAAGAAGTTACCCTGCAACAAATCAATCAATTTCTTAATGGCCAATAAAGAACAGAAGCGGAAAAAGAAATTTGCTTGTTAGCGAGAAGAGAAATGAAGTGCCTATGATCAAGTAAATTCACAGCTCACAATCTCATATGAAGAGTAAGAGTTAGACAATTACCTCTAGCGGTCCAACTAGAACAACAGGCTTCAAGGTATCGTAAATGCCGAAATACAGGCCCCGATACATAGTGATGCCCATTATAGAAACCCCAAAACCTCGATACAAGCCAGCAACACCGTCACTTGCTACTGTCTTCCTGTACACATCAAGTAGCCCTTTAAACTGGCGTTGACTGTTAGCCTTGGATTCAATTGCATCTGTGGCTAGCCGGGTTCGTGCATAATCTAAATGGTACAGTAACATGGATGTCATTGCTCCAGCTGCACTACCTGAAGCTACATTACCCGCTAACCACTTCATATAACCATCTTTCTCTTTTGAGCGACCAAAAAGGCTCCGGAAGTAGCCCTTGAATGCAAAATTAAAGGCCTATTGGAAAAAAGGGCAGGGCCAACCGTGTTACTGTTTAAGATAGTTCAAATAATAATACCATTAAAAAATTGTGTTGAAGGATATTAAAGCAAGGGTATGAAGCACAATAACTACAAGTGTGGACCTCACTAAAAATTGAATGTTTGAACTTTTGAGCTATGTCTATTTAGATGCAAGGAACAAATTTCTTTGAGGCATGCATGTCAATTGTGTAAAACTTGAAGTGTTTGAAAATTTGATGTATGTCTAATAGAAGCAGAATACAACTTCCTTCGAAGAACATTTTATTTCTATAACTTATATTTTCTTTATGATCTCTTATAAGAGGTTTGAAAAGTTTGTATAGTTGCGATGAGAATGTTAAGGTAGACGAACACAATTAGCAGGAAAGATAGAAGAAAAATAATATGTTTATTCATGGACAATCAAGTGCAACCCTAATACTAAATAGTAAATAAAATGAGGAAAAATTATTACTAAGGTAGCATGCTCATGCTTAAGGAGATCTATATATATTGTGGCTAAATGAGACAAATCGATTAAGATTGTTAGTGAGGTGAGGAGAGATAAAGGGAGACTAGAGAAAATATTTGAATTTTATTAATTTAACTAGAGATTTTTGTATAGAGCTCAAAGATGGAAAATCATTCATGAAGATGATCATATTGTTCCCAAACAGTTGGAACATTACAGCTTGTTCATATTGTTCTTTCTTATAACGACAATCTAGCTTATTGTTTGTTTACAAATTTTTTTATAGGAGAATTTACTCATATTGAAAAAAAAAAAGATTAAGATCATCACAGCAACGATGAACAGCTTGCGTTTATAGTATATCATATTATCTTTTGGTGACAAATCACTCATTAAATTTGATAATGAGTAAGATCATCACAGCAAGGCTGTCCGATAAGAGGAGACCTAATCTATCAAACAGTTAACATTGTGATTTCATATTTTTCTTCTGAATATTGCATAATATGAAATTATTTTTAACTTTGATTCAACTAAAAATCATCAAAAGAAAGCAGATTTAAGAACGATTACGACAAATACTCTCATGCAAATTTACCCCCTAATTCTCGAGGCATACTCCTAGAAATTTCCAACCTGGGTTGGGAAATATCGGATGACATTGGCCTGGTTGCCTCGCCAGAAGGCCAGAACCCCTTCCTCTCTGAGAACCCTAGCGAAGCAGTCCCGGATGCCCCCGTACGGCATCGTCAGGTACCCCCTTCTCATAAGCTCCCCCTGGTTCTGAAGCAGGAGCTTCACCCGCTCGACGGGCGCGGCCCCGCTCTTGGCCACCACCGCGGCGGCCCCACCCATGAGGAAGTCCGCAGCCATCTTCTTCGACGGCGGCGCCGCCGCCGCCACCATGGCAGCGTCGGCGGCAGGCCCCATCTCGCCCTCTGCGTCACAAACTTTCCATCTCATGCCGTGCGGTGACTAAATATGGAATTGGAAGTGGTGGGAATTAAGTTCTTATAAATAAAGAGGAAAATGACAAAGAAAAAGATGACTGTGACGAGAGACGAGAGGTTGAGATATATGATTCGAATCATCATGTCAGGGATGAGTAGGACACACAGTATATGTATGTTTAAGCATTTAGAATCTTAGCAAGATATGAGTACAGGTCATGTGGATCCTGAAACGGGCCTGATTGGGCCTGATGTTGAAGCGGGCCTGATTGGGCCAACATCAATTTTCTCAACCTTCTTTTTAGTGATAATATATCATAATCATTTAGTAAAAATTAATAATTTAAAAATCTCATTTTATAAATTCATAAAAATATCAACTAATTTTATTTATAAATACCTTGTCCTCGACGATGATGATTAGGTCTTGGTATATGATATGTTAAGTTAGATTTTGATTGTCGGACGTAAAAATTGATTTAGACTTCGAGTTTAGTTAACTAATGATATATCAAAATTATTTAGTAAAAAATAATAATTTAAAATCTCATCTAATAAATTTATAAAAATATCACTTAGTTTAATTGGTAAATATGATAATATAGTCCCCTTGTGTTATATATATATATATATAAAAATGCTATAGTCTCATCTAATAAATTTCAAACTTGACATCTACTTATTTCTTTTTGTCTTTTTTATTTCAAGGGTTGACAATGGAAAAAAGGGGTAAAAGTATGCAAGAATGAGATTTATTTTCAAACAAAAAAAAAACCCTATAAATTTCTATTACATCAAACGACATAAGAAGTGGTGATGGACTTGACCTTAAGACTGCTTCACTTGTAATCAAAACTAGGTAGAACATCAACTCAATCAAGTCTCGAGTAAATGGACCATTAATCAGAGTAGTGGGTTAGTTTATTGGATGATAGGTTTAATAAAAAATTAAAATAAATAATTTTGTTATAAATAATAAATAAGAAATTTTGCTGCAAAATTATATACATCGGGATCAAAGATAATTTATAATTTTGTTTTTTTTCTGCCAAAAAAATGTATATTACAATACGATGCTATAAATAACAAGCAAGCTACCATGCTAGCAAAACTAAAAGCAACCAGAAGAAATCTATGGAATCTTCAAAACAAAAAAATTAGGTTACACAACAAGGGAAAATGCATAACGACTTTGTTGCATGAGCATTCCCTTGTGATAAAAATATATGAACAAGGTATTCTCCAAAAGAAAATAAAAAAAAATGACAACTATATAAATTTTACATGAATTGTTTAGGTGTCAAACTATTATATCATAAACCTAAAACGATCATCTTCAACATCTACCTGATAGGAAATATTGTAACAACCAATCTCATCCAACTAACTGATGGCAATATAAGCGTCAATGTGAACAACGAGGGTTGAGTCTCTCTTCACGGGATAGTGATGTGGAGACTATTCAAGCTAGCCCTATCGACCTCCATGCATAATAGTCTATGGGTAGTCGGTCTGGTCCTCCCGATCAATCCTTGTGGACAACAATCCACGTGAGGTCATTTGAACATGCTATCTTCATGGACAAAACATCAAATGAAAGGTATTACAGTCATTACAGATCTACCACCCCCATGGACAAAATGTCAAAGAGAAATCGTTCAAGCCTATTGTCCTCATGGAAAAAGACTAAGGAAAAAGTGTTACGATCGTTATAGGTCTGCCACCTCTGTGGGCAAAACACTAGAGGGAAGGCATAATGATTGTTACAAGCAATTTTTTTTATTGGATGATTATAAAAGCTGACCCTCGACACTAGCCCAGGGGTCAAATCTCTCGATAATTAACCCCTTACAACATTTGAGTGTAAGAGGGGTCGGGTCAAAAACTCTCCCTTAATATTGACCCTTGTGTAGAAACCCAACGAAGAGTCGAACTTCACCCAAAGATCATCTTGAATCTATCTCAAACGTCTTAGTGCCTAACCAAGCCTGCTCACAATCAACCTTTAGCCATTATTGTAGACGAAAAAAAAAAAAAACCAGACAAGTATTTAAATAATGATATACTCTTGCTGAGTGTATCTGTAGAGAATGGTCATACCTATTATTCTGATATTGGGTTCTGAAACTTCAAAATAAAGAAATGTTTGTTTTGACTGCCCCGATAAGTCTCAGAGGTTCCAAAATTTTGGCATCTTGGTCTTGAGAAATAAATCATTTTGGATTGAAGAATAGGATATTTCTATTAGTGCTGGATTTTCACAATTCGATACAGATTAAGGGACCAAAATTGCAAGTTTAGATCTCAAGAAAGAAAAGCTAAATAATTGAGCTTTAATGACCAAAATTGTAGCATATTGTGGTGGCCATGTGGCAGATGAACCACCATGCTGTCTGTTGCCGAGTCTGAAACCATCTTTCTCAGTGAGGAGGATGCATTATGGAGAGGTGTCACCAGACTGATTATTGCCTTCATCTATATTGTTTAATTTTGTAGAGCTGCACTCTAAAAGTGGGATATCAGGTGTTTCTGCAATCCCATCAGGGATAGCTCCCTTTTTATTTGTCTGTAGTCCTGTAAATCGTGCTAGATCTACCCATTGCTGCAAAAATCAAAAAGGAAAGATCAGGTGAAGACAATTATACTAGCACTGGCATGCATCTAATTTAAGATATAATATCCTAAATTCGTATAAGCAAAATTATTGAATTCATCAAAACCATTGACACTGATGATAAAAAATCAACAGAACAGAATCATATTCTTTATATATCAGTTGCTTAGAACGCTTTGTCTAAGATTTAGTTTTGTCTCTGTCAATGATCATGCTTAGCAGGCCAATTTGTCAGGATTTGGAGGTCAATGCAACCCAACTAACTCAAGGGCAAGTATACCCATTTACTCGAACATACATGAAACATGTATATAAATTTATTAAGAATGATGCTGGGGTTTTGAGTGGAAAGTGTCACACGGTTGCTTTTATCTTTAGCACAAAGAAAATTATTACTCTCAATTAGAAAAACTGACAGTAAGTCCTCTCTGTTGGTTTTTGCAATGGCAGAATGAGCACGAAACAAGATAATCAGCAAGGAGTAACATAAAGGAACTGCAGAGCATAAAAGAACTCTGCAGTGGAATGATGCATCCCAATCCTGGATGAAGAGTTAGTTGTACTTTCACTGAACTTAGATTAAAGTTTTTAAGATTTTTCTTAAAATTTTCAACTATTTTCAAACCTATTTTGATGTGCTAATTTTGACATCACGTGCTTGTGTTGAGAAGTCATATCTCCACCAAATCCAAGATTAAACAATTTTCTTTAGATTCTTTTGGGGTGTGTTGAATCCTTCATACCAATCAAACATGGTTACGGAAATGGTACCAGATTGGTACTACAAACCATCAGTTGGATTACCATGCCACGTCATACTGTGTCATAGAGCTGACTTCAAAACAATTGTCACTTAATTCTCTTTACTAGTAAACCTTCATGCAAGAGCAGATAATATAACCAAATGTCAGCAGAAAAAATTCCATGTCCTTATAAATCATAATCACATGTTTCTTGCATGCATAAACAAGCAAGAACATTGGAAAAGAAGTCAAAGCAAGACTAACCTGTGTTCCCCAATATGAGTTGATTGTGCGGACAGTGAAAGACAATGCATTAACAAGCAGTGGTCCATTGTTGTAAGATATTAGATAATCTGAAAGGCGGTGTTCTACTATTCCAGCAATTATCTGCAATTAATAGGCACTTATATTAATAATCCTGAAAGTAGTTATCCAGTTTCATGAATTCGAAAGATGCTTTAAAGTACTGTCAACAGGATTATCAATCATCCAGAACAAGGATTTTCATGTTTAACAGTTACTTATTGATGGTCAAGCATTAAACAATGTTACCATCAGGTGCAGGCTAGAATAGCTCCAGGACATTATTATAGTGCACAATCCACATAAATTTCTAGATACACTGCACGATCAATTGCATCAATGGACATACATGCTATTGGTGCAGTAATTGGATGGCATCTTCTTGCCGCAGTAAAAGTTATAAACATGTTTTACTTGAAGATGAATATAGTTAACAGGAAAGAAGAAACCGTAGAAGAAGTATTTGATTGGAAATTATTTAATTTCTGTCTTTTTGTCTTTTAGTTTGTGTCATTGCTAATTGATGCATGTGTACAGATTTTATCAAACTAAAACTGAGTTACAAATACCTGGTAACGCAGGTTTGCTGATGTTCCAAGAAAGCTTCCATATATCATTGCTGATTTTAATATGGGAGACCTTTTCCGTCTGCTATTCACAGATAATGCAGGCCTCAGATTTTTGCGAATAAAATATAGAACATCTGAAGCAACTCCAGCACCAATGCTAGAGATGAATCCCACCCCAGCAAGTTTCAGACCACCAAAAACCACCGATGCAAGTCTATGACTAAAATTCCAATCTTTACCCACAACATTCTTTTGGAAGGCATTATCTGGAATTGATCCTAAAAGGCCTTTTAGTATTTCAAAGTCCTCAAAGGATGAACTTTCATCAGCATAACTCAAAAATGAAAGAGTAGGAGCAGGAAGCCACACAGTAAAGAAATCAACAACAGAACCTCTGATCGTATCAGTTAGAACATAGTCAATTTCTTCAAGGAAACATCCTTTACGTCTTTCATATTGTGCTAAAAGAGTGGTTGTTATTGAAATAGCCTCTTCTATGGCCAACCTATGTAGAAATTTAGGATCTGCCAAAAGTCTTTCCCGAAAACCCTGCAAGACCCAAAAAGAAGAGCATAGTTATTAAGGCATATAATCCATGCTATCAAAAGAATCATTCCTATATTCATATGCTATTAAAGACAGTGTCATGTTAACAAAATATGAGATTATCATTTTCTTCCATGAGCTTGAAAATTCTCAGATGCTCAATCATTTAGCGCATCATCATTACATCATGGATTACAAAGAAAAGAAAGTTGACCAAAGGGAAGGTGAAACTTTTACTTGAAATCGATGAATAAGTTCTGAGATCAAAGGATACTGCTCAAGATCAAAAAAGTTCTGTAATATCTCTGGCGATACTATTCCAAGATCCAATCCTTTCTGAAGGTCCTGTATAATAAACAAAGTCAAAAAATCAGCAATCAATCTGTATTACATAAATGCTGCTTCACAGAATGTATGACTAGAAGAAAATTCAGTTACCTAATACTGACAACACATATGGTTTCAAGTTATTTTCATCTTCAAGAATAAAAGAATGAGCTACAGAATACCAAAGTGCTGGGCCAGTCACTAGACCAAGATGTTGAGCTAGGGCCAAATAATATGGTTTCATTGCACTAATCATCCTGACTAAATTTACAAACGGGCCAAGCCTGTCTGGCCAAAGAGATTTTAATATATATATATTTTTTGTATATACCCTCGAGATATGGTTACATGAGTACATACAACTCGAAAGTTCATATTTTCATGTATACACTCTGCAATAATAAATACTTGACTTTGTACCTATAAAGTAGTCAGTACTCGCATTCGCATATACATCCTCTAATGTTTGCACTGAATCGAGTCCTTAATGATCTCAAGTGACCATTCATGGCTAAATTCCCAGAGGCTTCACTGATTTAGGAAAGAAGCTGGGGTTTCGCAAATTTGAAAAGAGATTAGTGAACAAAAGATGAATGGTCCCTTTGGCCATTTCTTAAATTCCAGGGAAAGAATGGAGATCCATGGTATCTTTATCATATAACTTTCATCAAATAAACCCATTAAGTAATCCAAGTTAAATTCAGGATTTTTAATGGAAGTGGAAAAAAAGGTATCAAACACAC
Organism: Musa balbisiana; assembly: GCA_004837865.1. Lineage (NCBI taxonomy): Eukaryota > Viridiplantae > Streptophyta > Magnoliopsida > Zingiberales > Musaceae > Musa > Musa balbisiana. The sequence continues at coordinate 40,303,687 of CM017193.1, forward strand.
ACTAATGCAAAAGAACCTGTATTTCAAATCCTAAAATAAATTACAATGTTCAAGTTGAGTTTATTCAACATTGCATATGGTATTGAAAACCTTTCCCAATGCCTTTATTTCATGTTTTACACGTGAAAGTATTGCTTAAAAAGTGAAACTAAATAGGAATTATGTGATAGGAAACTTAGCTATTAGCATTATGCATTGTAAAGAAATATAAAGCTCTTTGAACTTTATTTGTCAACCAACTTGGGGGGTTTGTCAATAGATGAATCTCTGGTGGGAGTCTCTAGCTAAGCTTGCACTTAATAACAACAACAACAAAAAAATAATGTCCCAACTATTTCGGTTTAGTTATGTGGATATTTTGGCACCATTTACCGAAGTGCCCCCCAGAAAAAAATTGGATTCTTTCATTTGACTATACTACCAAATTTTCTACCTTCATAACCCCGACAAGTGAGAACCCTCACGAGTCTCCCCTATAGGAAAAGTGAATTTGGACTTCTGTGAGCTCTACATAATACAGTAACTCTTGTTAATTCGAACATTGAAACAACAAAAAAATTTGACATATCTTTATTATTTCCTAGAAATCTTATTAAACCACCTACCTATCTTAATCAATTCACATCATCTAATTACAGTATATATGAAGTCTCCTTTGCATATGTTCATATTATCTTAAACCACCTACACTTAATTGTTCTCATATGAAAATATTTCTTATCCTATCATTTCTAGTAACTTTGCACATCCAACTCAATACTCTTATACAAGGTTCATATTTTCGTATCGTAGTGGCATACCGAGTCTTGCTCGGTACGGTACGTACCGAGTGCTACGCTAGGCGTATCGAGCGATATGCTAAAATAGGCATGAAACTCTCCAAAATACTTGAAAAATAGAAAAAAAAATTAGAATATGGTTTTTAAGTTAGAAATAAATATACATTTAGTATAGTTTTAACAAAATTAATGTAAATTAGGTAAGAATAGTGTCACATATCTTTTTCGGGCTTTGAGGAGTACCTTATGCAACGTTCACAATTTCTGCCCGTTCCGAATAATCCTTCCGTTAATATTGAATTATCTATAGAAAAATTATTTGAATTATTATATTATTTTATATATAACTTAAATTTTAAGATTCAAATGAATTAATCACATATGTAGATATACTTGATTCTACTATCAAAACAAACGATGGGTCTCCATAGGTGGTGGATCGGGGTCCTCGATCCTATGTATCTATATATCAATATAATATATTTGTCGGACCCAATCCTAAAATTGATCCCACGACAGTGTATTGATCTCATGACATGGTACATCAATGTGCTGATGGTCGTAGGTTGATCATCGTAAATCACCTGTGTCCCAGGCGGCTCTTGAGGCATGTATTGGTGAATGTTAGAACTTCTGCTTTCGCTACTGATCTGTTGCTTCATATCATATTATTACTCAAAGAAGTATGACCAACTATCACTGTACTACTGTTAGTAGTAAGATTCTCCAGAATACTATGAGCTTCGTTCTGTGTCTATGTCATGTAGGCTTTGTCACATCTACTAAAAATCATCCACTGGCTTCCCCTTCCCCTTCCGTGTATAAACTTGACCAGTACCTCGTCGAGCTCCATGATTTAAATCTTGGGTGGCATGTGTAAAATACTATTCCTTGGTTCATGCACTACCCTCAAATTGTGTAGACAGGACCAATGATTCCTCGGCATCGTTGCCATCATCGGTCGAGGTACTGTTATACATGTCATTGCCATGTCTCTGAATTGAGCGAGTTGTTGAATGTGATTACGAAGGTGTCTCATCGCCTGACTCAATTTTTTCCAACGGTGTAGTTGATGCTACTGCTTTACCTTTATCGTTGCCTTTGCCTTTTATATGTTGGGCGAACAACTATGATAATTAAGTGTCTCTAGTACCTAGAGTAGTTTGACTCGATCTTGTCTGGCTCCTTCTGCCACGTTTTGATCGAGGGGGATTTTTCTCCTGCTGGGGATATGCTTCCTCTTCTTTTATTGCCTCAGTGATACAATGTGAAGGACGTTAAGGATCTCCTGCCTTCATCAAGTAGAAATTTCAGAAAACACGAAATCCAACCTAAGTGATAAAACGTGAAATCAATCGGTACCACCCGGTACAAGTCGGTAACAGTCAAAATTTTGACCGTTACCGCCCGGTACAGCCTTGTATTGCCCAATACGAGGCGAAAAATTTCGTATCGCTCGATAGTGAGCGGTCCACATGTTGATAGGCTGGCAGACCGATACGTACCGCCCATACTGGGCGATATGGTACGAAATTAAAATCCTTGCTCTTATGTTAGCTACGTTAACATGTTATTCATGTTTCATAATCATCCAACACTCCAGCCTATAAGAAATGGTTGGCCTTATGATTGTGTTATGAAATTTTCCTTTTGATCTAAGGTGCACAAAGTGATCACTCTCCTTTGTGGGCTAATCTTGCACCTTAGTTTTCCAAATTCCCTTTCATACTTGGACCTGATAAGTCCAAGGTCTAGGGCCAACGAACCTAAGCTTTGGCAATTAATTCCCTTAGACAAAAACCAAATTTAGGCTTCTCACAGTGGCTACCAAATCATAGAAAGCACAAGATCTGTAGGCCAAAGAAGGTGAGGCATAGGAAATTAGCAATCAGGTACCTGAGGTAGTGCTTCTCGTCTCTGACCAGCTGCATTCATCACGCGAGCAATTTCGGCACGATCAAAGCAATTTCTGTTGCAAGGTTTAGCAGCAGAGTACCACAAGAAATCAGCAACAGGGACTTCACCTTCCCTCCGAATTTGTTGCCTTTCAGGATCGAGTAGGATGACAACTTGGTTTTTCTTTTGCAATTTCTTTGATATTCTAGCAGGAACTCCAGTTCCTCTAGATCCATAAATTACATGGCTTGCACCAGTTACAACAATAAGCATATCTGCTGAACTGCCACTGTTTATAGCTTTCATGATACTCTGAGACATGGTATACTCATCAATAACTCTTGCTTGCGCTGGCAGGTATGAACTAGGACCAAAAAGAACAGATTGGTTTGAAGAGATATTGTCTATCATTGATCGCCCAGAGATAGAAGAGAAGCCAGAAATAAAGCCTGAGCCAGCTGGAGGAGCATATAGCTTCCGTTCATTTTTGGAAAGACCTCGAATACCTTCAGCTTGAACAGTTCTCAGAACCTAATAAATTTAGGAGGAAAAATCAACAGTCTCCTTGATGGTGTTGCAATAAAAACTAAGAACAACAATAGTGCAAGCCTGCGCTATAATTTGATATAGCATTTAGCACCCATCACAAGTTTAAAGACAATATTTTAATGAAATATAATTAATTCAACGCAATAAGAGTGGAAAGGCAAGAGGGTCCGAGGCCGTGGATTATTTTTATTTACAAAACATTTATCAGATCATTTTCATACATGTTTAATTCACTTAAATTTTTTATTTACAAATATTTCTATGATTTGATGATATAAGATTTCTATCTTCTTTGCTCAATTCAAGCTCATGCAAGTATAAGATTTTAAATTACAAGATAAAACTCATACAGCACAAACACAATATTTTAAAATTAATAAAAATGCTTAAAATCCCTAAAAATTGGAAGAAAAAAAAACCCCTATTGTACACTAAATATTTGGCTCCTCGATTGGGATGCATCAACTAATGGATTGTGAATCCACTGCCTTAATCCACTTGGCATACAAGACACAGTAGCTTAAGGATTCTCCCTTCTTTCGTGTCAGCACTATATCAATTACTCTCCTCAAATCCATATTCATCGTAAATTAAGATCGATAAGACCATATTCAACCACATTTGTGTTTCTTTATCCATCAACTAACTAAATTTTCTCTACACAAAATGGAGCCATCAAACATAAAAAGATAACTGACCATGTGACTCCTTATGCAAATATACTTTCCCTCATAACTATGAGACAGTAAAACTTGAGATAAATAACACTTTGGAAACTAAATAAAAGTGTGACAAAATGCATCTTCGAGATATTATGGTTCCAAAAGGAATGTTCCAAAATGAAGTACATTGAATTCATTTCACTCCTTGAAGCTGAGATAAAGCATCATCCTACTGGTGCCAAGTTATTAAGTCTTTTCCATACTTCTGTTCATAACCAAACTAAGGGCTGCTATTACTACCATAGTGACCTTTCCTCTCATCCAGAATAAAATGGTAAGCTTCAAAGTACTCTAAAATAAGAAGAAAAGACCCGACAATCACAAGTGTACCAATTAAGTTAATAAATAAAATGCAAGAAAATGCTATATTCACAATGAGTTAATTTTATTGGTTCTCTAGTTTTATAAAATGACATTGAGAGCTTCGGTGCAAAAAAAAAAAATCCACATATTTAAATTAAATACTAATTGTGATGCATGGATGAGGAAAGAGTGGCACAAAGCACACAAGTCCAAATTTTAATGTCATACTCATGCATATCTTCGAATACACAGGTGAATTACCTTCAGCGGTGTACCACAAGCAATAAGCTTGACTCCATTGTCACGACAATAATTTAAAAGAGGTTCATACTCTTGCCAGCGTTCAGGTGGCCAATGAGAAGTGTAAGATTTTAAGCTTCCTCCATCAATTCTGCTAGTGAGATAATAGTTTTTTAATAAGAATGTAAAAGAAAATAAACCAGGACTTTGGGATCTAAAAATGATATGTTTATTTCTAGGAATTTTACATGGATCATGCAAAGATCAGCTTTTACAACAGTGATAATGATCCTGATTAGTTTTATACTTGGGTATCAACTATACAAGCATATTCCTTCACACACAGAAGGACCATTTAAAAGAACAGGCTGACAAATAATAAACCAGATGAATAAAAGCTTGCAGAACTTGTTATAAGACAGCAAAGTGGTCAGAAAAATGTTGCCTTGTTTCTAGAATAGTGAAACTGAATTGTATGCCAGGTAGAATTTAGTAGAAAGTAAAAAATATTGTAAAAAAGACCAGGTGCAAAGCAAAAAAGAGAAACAAAAGGAATTTGACTACAAGGAAAAAGCTAGTTCTATGAGTTTAGGTCCTGTAACTATGATTTCCAAACATGATCTCACATTGGATATAGACTATATCTCAAAATAGTATGTCAGCATTTGTCCATATCCCAAATTCACCTTATAAACAACCTTGGCTTGAATCTTGATTTCAATTCATGACATATGTGATATTAATCTATTAGAGCAACAAATGCTTGAGTGTCTGGACCAAGTTCAGACATGCTCTGTATCACGATGAATCTCTTGTTTGACAAGAATAGGCACCGTAGATGACATCAGTGGCATGGTGAGCCATGATGCCTCTAAAATCCCATGGCATCCCTGGGAATTCTGAAGATCTAATTGAATATGTATGTGATTTGTGCATAGACCTAATGAAAACAGTAGATATTTGAGAGGGAAGACAGATCCACATCATATGTGGGCTGTACCTTTAGCATACAAGTAATATATACCACCAAAAAGGCACCTTATTGTCCTATTACAAAATAAATGGGAAGTTGAAAGTTGAACATGTGATTGAATTTGTGAACATTGAATTTTAGGATTGTAACTTTTCAAGTCTTGATCAAAAAGACTGTAATGACATATTTAAGGAAAAGGATAATGTCAACGAGAAGCCAACACTTATCTACAACCAATAAACTTAATGAAATATTTATGAAAGTAGATGATTTTAATGCATGTTAAGGCCTTGAAAGTCAAATTGGTATTGTACTACATACTCTTTAATTCATAATGTCTCCTGGAAATGATTTTACAACTGGATTCTAAGGGGCATAAATTATTTCTTATAACAACACTTTGATAAAATGAATTGATTCATATCAAATGCCACCATTGAAGGAACGTAGTAACAAATAAAAGAGAATTGAGGGAGAAAGAAGATGATAGAGAGAATAAAGGGGAGAAGAACAAGAGAGACAAACTAAGCAATTAAACATAATAATATTTAGTTACATTCCTTAACAGCTAAAATGTTCATAAGAGCCATGGGGAAAGAGTCAGTCTCGTGACTCCACCAAATCCCTCTAAAAGATGACTCTTGAACTCTCAAAAATGCAAATTATAATTGTAAAGTAACTATTTTAATGCATACTATACCCATATGGACTATATGAAACACTTAAAACTCATAAAAGGACTCTTTTGACCTACTAAACTAACTATCAAAGCTATAAACAAAAATCTGTCAGAAAAGTAGCTAAAAGTTTTAAAAGATCCTAATCTAGTCTGACTGCAATTCTGAATAGAATTATTACTATAAGTTTGTATGTGCTAAGATCATAATCCATGTCTTCATACGAAATGGTTCATTAGAATTCTAATGCGCTAGTTCACATGTCGAAGATGAGGACCCATGATGAATCACCTTCTGTCATGGTCCCTCGAGCATGTTTCAAAGCCAAACAAAGCCCTAGATAAGTCGGTCCACATAATCAACAAAACAAGAGATCTTGGAGTGATGTTCCGTCTCATGTTGCTATGGTAAGTCATCAACAACAGTTCTAAGCAGCCCTATTGATATTGTGTCCAGCACCAACAGCACATTATCTGGATAATGTACTTGAGCATTTCAAAATTGAGGCCTTGGTATCAACTTCACTAGGAGGCGAATAATGGAAACAGTTTTCCTCAAATAATAGATACAGGAAAAAGGAGAAAAATTTTGCAAAATTATAGAATATAATTCGTAGTGTTACGAGATAGTCACATGCATTTGAGGCCATTATTTGTCATCATTTAACGCACTCTTCCCTTTTATTTACCTATATTTAAGAGAAATAACAGACTCCCCAAACCAAAATAAACAAACAGCACACCCTAAATTGGCCTACCTTGCATAGAGAACCTATAGCATATTGCAACTTTAACCTTATCCAAATTGAGAAAATAATGCTTGTTCCAAGAAACGATGCAGGAAAGAGTGGACACAGTACCAAATCTTTCTGTTGTTAGAGACACACTAACCTTTCATCCATGAACTGATCGATCTGTTGTTGGAGATCGATAGGGAATGCTTCTAGAGCCAAAGATACGGTCCTCTGCTGCTCCAAGCACCGATTCCTAAGATTCTTCACGATCTCCAGCTCAAGAACCCTATCGTCCCGATCCGGCACCATCTCAGACTCCCCCAAGTACACCACGCGAGCGCCCATCAGCTTCTCCCACACTCTCCTCTTGTCCTTCCCCACCGCCTGCGGCTCCCCAATCACCGTCGCGTCGTAAACCCTAGATAGTATCTCCGGTTGTCCTTCCTCCTTCTTCACCTTCTTCCTGTCGTTCCCTTTCTCCACGTCTACGACGGAGGGTGGTGCGGAGGCGGAGGGGAGTGGCTCGGGGGTCTTCTCTTCCGTCGCCGTAGCGGAGGCGGCGGCGGCTACCGAGTGGAGGAAGCCCGCGGCCATGGCCAAGGAGGGCAAGAGCAAGAACTCCCGCCTGTTCGCCGCGAGGACCGCCCGGCCCTCGCCATCCCCTACAGCGGTGTCACGGCGGAGGGCAGCGGGGGAGAACCGGCGGGCGAAGCGACCGCAGGGTCGGCGAGGGGAGGGGCACCGGGCAAGGTACGAGGATTTGAGATCGGCGATGTTATGGGAGTTGGCGATCATTTCCAGCGGCGGACGTGGCCCGTTGGTGAACTCGACCTCCCCGTCCCCGCTGCGCTATCGCTCGGAACGTTGCAATCGATAACCGTTTTCACTTGACGCCGTTCAATACATGGATTGGCCGTTACGTTATCATCGTAGCTTCAAATATAACAATAAGACAAATATCCCAAATACTATTTTCCTTTTAAATTCTGTCAAAATTCAGATTTTACTTTAATTTTCTGAACCAAAATACCAATTTTTCTCGTATCACATAAATTATTTTGGTACGTATAAAATGCTTGCGTGGAAAGATAGGCACCGCGAGGGTGAGTGGCGCACGATGGCGTCGACGATATCCACCGGACACTGACCACTGAGTTGCGAAAGCAACGTGGCCGTTCAGGTGTGGCCACTAAGCTCTGCTGCAGCTGCTGAGGTGGTGTTGATGTGTTCCTACACAGTTCACTCATTCGTTTTCGTAGAGGAACGAATTTGGATATATATATATATATATATTTATTTATTTATTTATTTATGTTGACAGGTCAACAATAACAGCAGTCTTACAGTATCCCAACAAGCCAACCCCCAAAGTCCGCCCAATAATATCATATACTTGTGAGACAATGCAAAAAAAAAAAGAAGATCTGATATACTTGTGAGAGCATATCAAATTTCGCTTGACTGTAACAAACATAATGTTCGTTGCATTTATGATGCATTCCTGAACGATATAAAGCATATGAATTAAATACGATATAATATTTGATATGAAGGACAAGTAATCTATGTATATGTTCAGCATGGAGGCAGGTCAACCGGAGGGGCCTCCAAGGACTGCAGCTCTCCCACTCCATCCTCCACCAGGAACGCCATGGCCAACCCCCAGGTAATGTGAACGTCCAAATGGCAATGCATGAGCCACACTCCTGGGTTGTTCGCCACGAATCGGATGACCGCCCAGCCGTTCACCGGCACTCCCACCGTGTTCCTCATCGGCGGGTCGACGAGGTTGAACTTGGCGTTGTCCTTGGCTGGGTTGAAGTTTCCGAACCCCTCCGCGAGGATGTAGAAGTCGTAGCCGTGGATGTGGATGGGATGGTTCTCGGCGGCGAAGATGTTGGTGCCTTGCAGTACCAGCTGGACCACGGAGCCGTACTTGAGCTTGTAGACCTTCGTCCCCGCGATCGGCTGCCACAGACTGCGGCTGATGTTTTGGGAGGTGTAATCGAACTGCACCGGCGGCACTGCCGGGAAGTCGGTGGTGAAGACGCCGGGCACGCCTTGGTAGTGGGCTTGGAGAATGGAGTAGCTGTCGGGCAACACAAAGGAGACATTGTTCATGCTCGCCCCGAAGCGAGTGTTGTTCGGCCCGCCGCAGGTCTTCCCAGCAGGGCAACCGAACAAGCCCAAGCCCACGGTGAAGAAGAGGTTCTCGTCGACCGGCCCGGGAACGCTAACCCTGGAGAGGCTTTTGATGCCGGCGGAGAAGGCGGAGGCGGCTCTGGTGTCGTTGTAGGCCGGGAGGGCGGGGAATGCAGGCTGCACGACCCGTACCGGTTCGGAGAACCCGCAGTCGTACTCGAGGATGGCGGTGGTGGTGGTGTTATCGAAGGGCACGCCCTGCGCGCTGGCGTAAGCCCGGGCAGCGATGTAGTAGCGAGACACCGGCTGGTCCATGGTGACGAGCACGTCGGTGGTCTGCCCCGGTCCAAGCATGAGCACCGAGGTGGTGAAGGGCTTGGTGTAGGACGCGTCGGCTCCGACCACGGTCATCTTGTGACCCGCGATCGCGACGAAGAGCTCGGTGTTCAGCGCCGCATTGATGAACCGGAAGAGATTGGTCTCTCCAGCCCTCGCCGGAATCACTGTGGTGTCTGTACAGGGATGCGCACATGAGAGGAGTCGACACACTTCTATGTACTAATACGATACAACTTTCAAGAGATGAGATGCTTTTGAGATTGGAAGTGAGCACACCTTTGCGGGAGCATTTGTAGAGATCACCGGGCTCGCCATTGATGGTGAAGGCATCGGAGGTGTTGGGAGCTGCTCCGGTGCGCGTAGCTCGCCGCACGACGTCGATGGGATTCCTATTCCACCACTCTCCTGTTCCTCATGAAAGAAGCCATGGTTGAGGCCTTTGCAAGAAAAACAACTGCATCTTTTGTTATAGAGTATTTCCTACTTGCCTTTCTTATTATGGAATATTTCCTACTTGCCTTTCAGAGCGAGAGAGAGAGAGAGAGAGAGAGAGAGAGACGAACCAAGGAGAACAGGTATTTCTCTCTTGGGCTTGGTGAATGGATAGGAGTTATCCTTGGGGTGGATGATGAGAGCTCCGTATATAGTAGCCCTGAGCCAGGAGCTGTGGGCGTGCCACCACAGCGTCCCCTCCTGTCCCTCGATCGTGAACTGGTACCTGTAGCTGCCGCCTGGCCGGATCGGGCACTGCGTCACGAACTCCGGTCCGTCCGCCCACGCCGTCCTCATTTGCCGCACCCCGTGCCTTCAACAACACAACGATCACTACCGCATGCTCTTCATCAACGCACGCACGTCGACATGCAGATCGCTACGTACCAGTGAAGCGTGACGTTGTATCTCGCTCGGTTAACAACGTTGATCACCAGCGTGTCTCCGTTCTTTACCTCTATGGTCAGCCCGGGGAACTGCCCGTTCACCGTGATGATGTTGTGGGCCTTGCACAGCCTCTTCACTGGCGTCGCTTGCACCTGCGCCAATCCACACAAACGTCGAAGGTCGAAGACGATGAATGAGTCAAAGAATGGTCGGAGCTAGGAGAAAGCTTACCACAAAGTCATGGTAGTGAACTTCCGCGCCGCTATAACGAAAGAGAAGAGAGAGAGCTAACAGAAAAGGAAGTAGCCAAGACTCCATTACTGAACTCAGTCCCTGTTCTTGAAAGCTTCGAGGAGGTAATGAAATAGAAAGGAAAGGGGACATCTTATATAGAGGCTCAAGGGAAACGTTGCATGGGAGACATGAGATGATTTTTGTGGTTAGCAGATTAGATTTTCGATTTGTTCCAAGCTTTTAGAATTCCACTCACTGATGTGTGGTCAAGCAGCTCCTTGTGTACCAGTTGGTGCACCCACTTTGCTAGCCTCTGTGTTAGGTATAGTGATCCTTCAAATGCTTGTTTTACAAGTTTCCACATGACGCAATCTTAAGAACAACACTAACATCAACGAGATACATATATTTGCAGGAAGAACTCATGCACGGTCTCATGAAACCATGGAAGCTGTAGCTATTTGCGTTGCAACACTATACTTCTCCAGACTTGAGCTTCTTGCAAGAGCCACTATTCAGAGGTTTGGTTAGGGTGGGTGGACAAGATGCAACTTTTGGCTCAGTAGATATCATCCGACCCCCTTCTTTCTGCACGTGTAGAAAGGAGGTGGCATCAAAAATGTTCACCTTAAGGCTTCAGTGTTCATTTGGCTATTGCTTGTAGAGCAAAATAACATGTGGGTCAAACAAACTTATATGCCGATGGCTTCTTCTCAAATGTCAATGGCATTTTAACTCATCAGATATGACAGATAGAAACTATAACCAACAACTAAGTGGTTCAATGGGATCAGTGGGTGTCGCTTCTGATTCAAGGAACTGAGACGGTGGAGAGAGATGTTTTGTCAAAGCAATTTGCCAGTGAACAACTACCATCAAATCTTCAACCACAAGATAGTAGCAGTTCAGCAAAAAAGAGACGGCACTGTTGGTAGGACAGAGATAGGCTTTAGGTGGCATTGACACTTGAATGGCTAATATTCCATGCAAATGTATCTTTAGATCTTTCGGTGGGTGATATAAGGGGAAAAAGGTAAGAGTTTGAGGAAGCATTTCCACCAACAAGCAGATGGTGACACCGTGGCAGACAGCACCGATCCTGGATAGATATATATATATATAACTGGATCTCTTGTTCAGTGTGCTGTGGGATGCTTCTCATGCAACAGGTTTATTGGCCTTAACAGTAAAAATAACATCTGAGAATTAAGTTTCTGTAGGAAATTAAGGAAAAATGGTACAGGAGTTGCAATAATGTGGATTAAAAAGGTAAATTATGGTTGTTTGTAGTGCCATTGGACCCATATAGATATTTATCACATTTTTTAATTTATAAATTTTTGATAATTTTTCTAATTTACTCAGAATATGAACAATTTGTAGTTTTTATATTTTTCTCCTTTTTTTACTTTCACCAAAATATGTTGGATCCATGCAAAGTTTTTTATATTTGAGAATTTAAATAGATGGATAATCTATAGTAAAAATGTGGTCCAAAAAATTATGTTCTTATATCTAATACATTATTTTTTGGTCAAATAGAAAATAGTATATCGCATATAAAGACTTGTTCAAATGCTTTGAAATTTTTATAAAAGATTTGAATTAGACCCAAATGGATATCTATCACTATATTTCTATTTTAGAGATTTTTAAATTTTTTATCTATTCAATATCAATAATTTACTTTTTTCCTATTTTTTTATTTCACCAAAATACGATGGATCCCTACAATATTTTTTGACATTTGAGCTTCTAAAATAGATGGGCAACATATGATAAAAATTTAATCCAAAAAAATTAAACTCTAATATCTGATGCACTACTTTTTGGGTCAAATAAAAAACAATAGGGTCCAAATTCTCTAAATTTTTTAAAAAAGTTTTATATTAAATTTAGATAGACATCTATCATATATTTTTTTCTTCTAATTTATAGAACTTTCTTGATTTTTCTGATTTATTCAAAATTTGAACAATTTATAATTTTAATCCTTTTTTTTAATTTACATTGAAATATATTGGATCCTTGTAATATTTTTTAACACTTAAGCTGTTAAATAAATGGACAGCCTATGATAAAAATATTAAGCCTTGATATTTGATACACTATTTTTGGGCAAAACCACAAATAGTGTATGTATCACATGTAACCACTGGTCTAAATGCTTTGAAATTTTTATGAAGCTTTGAATTAGAGCCAAATAAACATATATCACTTTTTTTTATTTTATATATTTTTTTGATATTTTCTGATTTATTTAGAATTTGAATAGTCTATGGGTTTCCAATTTTCTTCATATTTTTAATATGTTATTTCTATTTTTTTTTACTGCTCGATTTGCTAGAAAAATAACTAGTAAAGTTACTCTAAGGTTCATCTCAAGGGACAATGTCAACTAAATCTCGAGGTAAAAATCTCGATTAATCCGCATGTAAGGATGAGATTTCACTTTTAAGACAATAGTTATCTTAAAGTATTAAATAAAAATAAAAAATAATATAAATAGAGTTAGAGGCAGCCATAAGAAATATTTTTTTCAGAAATAATAAACAATAATGGTAGGAAAAGATGCATGTAGCATGATTCAAATAGCTTGGATTATTGTGGTTTGTAATTATGATCAAAACTGATACGTCCTGTTTGATTGTAACAAAAATATATATATATAGGGATTTGATTTTGGTTTCAACTTTGTAGAGTTAACAAAATGTTCTTCCTCCAATTTTAATGCCAAAAAAGAGGGATTGGGGGGGTGGAGAGGAGACAATCAAGCATCGAACGTTCGATGTGCTTCCAGCAGTCTCCTTTCGACATGCAAAAACCTACACCTGTTCTTGGGAAACAATGAAGGCATATAGGAGCTCATTCCATACGTCAGGGACCCCAGGAAGACACCAATGCGTGCAGTCCGAGTCTCCACTAGGGTTCGCAACTCGTTCTTTACCGAGATCGTCCCAAAACTTCCTGTAAATGGAGGGATGCCCGTCTTTTCTGTACTCCGAGAGTTGAGTAATGTTGAGTATCTGCACATCCACGCCTTTATGGCTCAGCCTCTCGACTGTCTCCTCCACCATTCGCATCATCTTGTAGTCTGATCCTTTACCTGTGTACCCTTCTTCTTCGATCGGCTGGGTCTGGTTGTAGCAGTTCTGATTGCCTTGTGCACCCCACTCGTAACCCCTGCAAAAAAGGATCCATGTCGACACTCTTCATCATCGATGAGAGAGGGAAAAGGAAGTGCTCATTAATGAGGCACGGATGGATCCTCACCATGCATGCGTTGGTGACAGGCTGACGAAGAAGAGCTGGGTGCTGCGGTTGCGGTGCGACTCCAGCCAGTTGGACCACGCCTTCAGTGCTAACCCAAAGCCATCTATCATCTCCATTTCCTCCATGTTGTTGTCCTCATCCTCAAACGAACCATCGTAGCTGACCAATTAGATACGGGAACATTAGGTCATTGGAAAGGCTTTAGGATCCAAGTTGATGTGTGCCATGAACTCGCACAGCCAGAACTCACATGACCTTCATCTTCATCCCGGGCTTCTTCCACCATAGATAAGAGTTGAAGACGAGTATGTCTGCATCTGCCCATCGTTGAGCATGCACATCGATCGAATTAGCCCGCATCATCCTATCTGATAACCGATGGTGCACCGGGTCATCACAGTTGGATTCCACCAGCAGTGGAGACCAGTAGAAGTCGATCGACGCATTAAAATCCTGCACATATTAAGAACTAGCACAAGTCTCAAACACACACGAATGGGAATGAATCGAATGTACTGTTGGGAAGACAGAGAAGTCATATGAGGGACCAAATAGTTACCTTTGCCTTGAAGGACCGTAGTGAACCATTCTGGCTCATAGAATGGCTGTCACTACCTATGGCAGATTCCAACATGCACACCATCGACACCCATTGATTCCTGTTGAGAGAGTCGCCAACGAACACCATTCTCTTGCCGGTTAATCTGTTCAGCAGCTTCTCGGGATCGAACCTGTTCGTCGGCATTGATATCTTAGTGATGGTGGGTTTTGTTCCATTCTTTAGAGCTTAGGAAGGTGGAAGGCACCACCCAAATCCATTTCAAGAGGTAAGAAATGAATACAAATGCAAAAGAAATTAGAGAAAAGAAAAGAAATGTCGAAACTAATTTGATAATTTAAAATTTGACTCATGAGTATGAGTATATGGTTGTAACATCCCCAATTAATTCTACATCGAAAATGGACAAGATTAAGATTGACTTATAAGAGTACGATGAGTGTAAACTTCAGCTTAAGTATTTTGGCCAATAGTTTGAATTAAACAAAATTGATATACTAGTTAAGCAAACTGGTAAAGGCAATATTTACCATCACATGAAGACTAGTGGTTGGATTAATCATGAATCAAAGTAAAAAATAACCTAAAGAATATTTTCCTAAACGTAGGGGAATTATAAATAGGGATCTTCTAGCTGTGATACAAATTCTTATCCCTATCTCCCTATTCTATATCTTCATCTCAAAATTTTCAATATTTTAGTCTAATATAGTATTTCAGTACCTCAACAAAAACATTATAATATTATTAGAAAACAAGTCAAATAAAATCGAAATACAATAGATACTTGATATAGATTGTATGAGGATTCAAACAGTTAGTTATTTATGATGGTTTAGGATTAACATCACTCAAATAAGGATAAAAAATTAGCCTATTATAGTGTTTTCACCACCACAACAAAAATATTATAAATAATCCAAAGAGATTTCTAACGTTAATAAACTAATTATGATCCTAAAAAAATAATATCATAACCATCTACCTTTATAATTCACCACTAGTAGCTATCAAAGTGCATCAGATAATTGTTAATAATTCGAATGCACTGTTTCTGCAACTAATTACTCGCGATTATATAATAGACAATAAGAGTATCAATTAATAGGGTAATATCGATTTGGCTCGACGACAATAGAGGATTGGGATCTAAAATACCCTATAATGGTATCTAATTAAAGCCCAAATAGTAATGACTGTTCATATTTGGCCACCTTTTTTTTGCCTCTTGTAATGTTTCCGTATCTTAACTTGCGAGGACTGCTGAGACGTGTTCCGACATGCGATAGCAATGTGGTGGGCCGATTCCTTAAAGATGAATCAACAACACAATTCTTTTGATCCTTTACGTTTACACAATTAAGATCATTGGAACTTTTCCTATAATAAAATTAAATCCTTGGAAAACAAATATACCTTCTTATTCATTGCTGACTAAAGTCAATTTGACCCCTCAGATTTCTTCTTTCCTTTCGAGAAAGAGCATCACATTGGAAATGATGCAGGCAAGAAGAAGAAGAAGTGCAGGAAAAGATGGGATCGTCCTTGAAATGCAAATGCAGTAACCAAAAGATCTGCAAGCAATGCAAGACAGTAGGCATACCTTGGAACCCTGCAGCCATCGGGTTGCCACCTCCACCGCTGATGCTCCAGATCCTTCCTCCCGAACTTCTCGCAGGCCACCTCGTCGTTCATGTACGAGCACCCCACCCCGGAGTACAGCGGCTGCGTCGAGTAATCGTAGACCCACCGCCCGGAGAACATGTCACACTTCTCCTTCCGCGTCTCGTCTGCCGATACCGACATCAGCTTCATCTGCTGGCGGTCAAAAATCTTGGGCGACAAATACTCCACTTTGTCGTAGGAGAGGGAGATGAAGAGAACGACGACGACGAAGACTAAGATGATGATGAAGAATACAGATGGCAGTGGCGCCCTCATCCACCATGGTTCTTGAAGGACAAGATTGCTCTTCTTGGCCATCAAAACCTACGCACACATCATCATCTCCATCACCACCGTCTTTTTATGGCTCTCCATTAGGTGAGCAGCAGCCTATCGTGAGGTGAGGTTGGTTTGGAAATGCCAGTCATACGATGTGACTTCTCTCCTCCCACACCCCCACACCACCCCACCCAAAACGTAATACTGAACCGATGAATGCATGCGTGGAAGAACTTCGCTGAGGGCTTGCAAGAATACCATGCACCTGAAACGTGGGTTCATGCATGCACTGTTAAGTTTGTCAGGTGATGATTTCCCTAAAATTGGTGAAGGATGATTAAGATTAATGCTTGATGCAGAATTATTTTTAGGGTTTTGGATGAGATCGGGAAAGATTTAATTTTGGCAAGGTCGAGACGAGAGTATTTCCTCATGTTTCCTTTCAACCAAAAGCTTCCTCGACAAGCATAATCCTTTGCTTTGAACACAAGTTATGGAGTTGCTTGTGTTAGCAATTACTCAAAGGAGAAACGTGTAGCTAAGAATGAATTCAGGGAACTCAATATTCTTGTGTTCATGCTTAACTCTTTTCTAAGCATAGATGGATCCTTTGCTTTGAACACAAGTTATGGAGTTGCTTGTGTTAGCAATTACTCAAAGGAGAGAACGTGTATTATTATTATTTTAAAGATAAACGATGGAGATATGATTTAAGCTTAGGATATTGTACGATGATTTGTCAAAGTATGAATCAGAAAATATATTGGATGAGATTTTGAACTATAAGTAGATTTGGTACACTACCATCAACCAATATTTTAAATATAAAAATATTTTGAATGATAAATAGATTTGAAATACTTTATTCAAAAAAATTATGAAAGAAAATATATCATAAAAAATATAAAGACTTTTATTATGGATCATGAGATTGATAGCCCAATGCACAATGCAATTTAATATATTTTTATTAAGAATGCTGCAATTAATGTATGTGTAAAAATTTGATCCTATACAATTTAATTAAATTGAAAATTAAGTGGTGAAGATTAATTGGTATGCTAATCCAAAAATGATATGCTTTTTATGTTAAAAATAAACATAATTACTAGATTAATAGTGTTAATCTCCTATAGGTCTCATCCAAACATCTCAAGTTTGTGTTTAGCTCAAAATACTGCATTTCCAGCGACAATATCTGGCAATTAAGTCCATCGTTGCATTTTCTGAAGTTCATTTATCTACCAACTGCATGTATAATAAAGAGATGGGAGTATAGGAAGTGATAGGAAATATGCTGGCGTAAATCTTTAACCTACCAGCTCTCTGCCACTTAGGCAAAGCAAAGTCCAGTCCGGATCATCCTTTCCAACAGCGAATGATAGGGTGGCAACCTATTGCCCCCATCAGACTGTGACTCTGGGGCGAAAGTGGTATAGATCCATTATTAGGGGCAGTACTCTCAAGTCAATCGTCCACGTAAATGAGTCATAAAAAGATATACGGGCCGATCTTCATCGATCGTTGGTTCTCCTCTGTCAATTAAAATTGATCTCTAAGACTTAAACAAAAGATACTCGAATCTTCTACTGTTTCAATCTTATAAAACTAATTTTATCATCGGAGAAGTTGGGTCGGGAAATCCCCCCTTACACTGATCACTTGTGTAAGTTCCCCGACCAAACCAAGACTCGTCTTGGCTCAGCCCCAAAACCCCAAGGAGACCAGAGCCAACCTCGGTTTGACTTAGGAGCCGGCTCTAACATTCAATTGTCACCTCGGGATCGCTTCACTCAAACCTTTCTAGATGCTAACCACCTCGCTTAATTACTACGTGGGTCATTCATACAATCTTGTGCTTTCAGGATAGAATCAAGTTGTATTGATTCACGATCGACGGTATTAATGTAATAATATTTTGACACTAGAAGGAGAGTCCAAACGTCGCAACCATATCCACCCACAAACCCCCTCAACGAGCGCTCCAGAGAGGAGGTGTCATCACGTGCATACAGTACCTTCGGGCAAGGAAAGCAACTACCCTCATTTCCATAAGCGGATGCCTCCACCTCGACAAAAACCTCGGGGCACTACTGGCATATGTTTAATGATCCCAAGTTCTTACTTTTAAGACCAAATATAGGGCACCTGCTCGTCCTTGTTGAGGCCTTCCTAAGCCTCACATATTAGGTGCAGATATTGGCTAGGTTGATGTAAGTCATCACCCCCCCTAGTTGGCTCAAAAAGCGACCCACCTCTTACATTATGATCGACGATTTAACCTTCACTTACTCCCACACCTCTCAAGGCTTCCCCGATAGACCCACTGCATATCCCCCTTGATTGTCTCTAGCCAACTAAAATGCCGCCAGAAGCACCAATGTCTTTGATAATGGAACTTAGCGTGCCCCCACACTATGAGCCAGCCCTATTTGAGTCGGAGACCCAATCCGCTGACTCGATGGAGGATTCACTTAGGGCTCAACTACTATTGGTAAACCAATGCATGGATGAGGTGCAACGAGAATTCCATCACTTAAAAAAGAATGCCAACAACCCCACCTCAAGCAGCTCCCAATTCATCCAAAGCATCCAAAAGGAATCCCTTCCAATCAACTTTCGCCTCCCGATGTTGGAGGCTTTCAATGGTAACTCTAACCTAAGGGAGCATACTGTAGCCTTCCGAGCCTAGATGTTATTATATGGCATATCGAACACTCTAATGTGTCGAGCGTTCCTGACAACACTAATAGGTTTAACCCGGGAATGGTATACTCACTTGAAGCCCCTCTCGGTGTTCTCCTTCGACTAGCTCACAAAGGAGTTCGAGCTCCATTTCCTTACTAATATGCATTCGAAGCCTTCCGCAGCCATCCGTAGCCATGCAACTTGAGTTAAGATAGAGGGAGGATGAACCCCTCTCCCATTTCGTTATCTAGTTCACTAATGAGATTCGGGGGGTTCAAGACACCCACCCCTCATTGGTAATATAAGCTTTTATGATAAGCCTGTGACTTTTTTGGTTCTTCTAGTCACTAGTCTTTTCACCCATAATTATCCCCAAGATGCTCTAAAGAGCCAACCAATATGTGGTCGCAGAAGCAATGATCTTAAGCCAACGTGAGGAGCCCCACAAGAGGCCACGCCAAGAACCACCCCAGACATTAACCTCAAGTTTGCCATGAATGAGTCACGCCCGACCTTAGACGACACACCCAAGGTCAGGACTGGTCTCCCTTAACATGATAAGAGTGAAAATCTTTCCACAAATAAGGGAGGAAGGATTCCTAAAGGAACTGATGCCTATGAAAAACCTTTTGCAGTAGAGGGACAAGACCAAGTGCTGTCGCTTCCACCAAGACTACGATCATGATACAAAAGAATGTTGGGACCTCAAATACTAGATTGATGAGCTTATCCGAAGAAGTCATCTCAGGAGGTTCCTTCACAAGCCTTGAGACCCCTCGCCTCGCTCTCATTGCTTTGTGAAGAAGCAAATTAATTCATCTTTGGCGGACCAAGGTGGGGGATAACAATTTCTTTAGATTTAAGGCATATGCCCTAGCCACCATGGAAAAATGCTTGAGATAGGAGGAAAGGCTGGAGATTACTTTTAAGGAAGGAGAGACCGAGCACTTCGACCCTGACTATAATGACATTATCGTGGTCTCAGTTACGATGGCCAATGCCTGGGTGAAAAGGGTTATGATCTACATAGACAACTCCACTGATGTGCTCTATTTCGATGCTTTTCAGAAGTTTGAACTATCGGCAAATGATCTCTCCTCAATGACATCATCACTAATTAGATTTACAAGAGATTTCATCTCCCCCCTTAGACAGTAAGCCTCCACATTACCTTCAGTAAAGAATCATGCTCCAAGACCCTAGCGATCAAGTTCATGGTGGTGGCCTCTCAGTTTATAATGCAATCGTTGGTCGACCTACCCTCAATCGGTTGAAGGTGGTGGCATCCATGTAATATAAGATGATGAAGTTCTCGACCAATGCTGGCATTGGCAAATTAAGAAGTGATCATCGAGAGTCTATGTGGTGCTACCTAACAGCAGCCTCGTTGCCAAAGAAGACTAAGATTGAAGCATAACTTATAGATCTCAGGGGTCCCAACAAGGCCCCTCGGCACCCCAAGTCAATAAAGCAACTAGTTGAGGTCCCCCTCAATAAGGTTTGACCCGACCAAGTCATCAAGATCAAAGCGATACTCGTTAAGGAAGGCCACATCCAACTAATCACCTTCCTTGAGAAGAACGTTGATGTCTTTGCTTAGTCCCCAAAAGACATGCCAAGCATTGACCCAAAAGTTGCACAACATCACTTGAATATCCCCCCCGAGACCTAACCTGTGAAGCAGAAGCCTCATAGGTTCACCCCCAAGCGCCAACAAGCAATTTACGATGAAGTGGAAACACTAATGGAAGCCGAGTTCATTACTGAAGTTCACTATCCCCAATGGCTATCCAATATTGTACTAGTTAAGAAGCTAATGAAAGCTGGATGATGTATACTGACTACACCAATCTCAATCAGGCCTATCCTAAAGATAGCTACAGCTACCCCTTCCCTCGAATTAATCAATTGGTGGAAGCCACCTCAAGGCATGAACTCCTCACTTTCATGGATGCCTTTTTAAGTTACAATTAAATCATGATGGCCCCTTAAGATCGGGAGCATACTTCCTCGTCGACCGAGGTGTATACTACTATGAAGTCATATAATTCGAATTGAAGAACACAAGTGCAACATACCAAAGAATGGTAAAAAAATATTCAAACACTAGATCGGAAGAAACATGGAGGTGTATGTGTATGACATAATAGTCAAAAGTAGGACATCTCTCACACACCTAGCGAACTTAGCCTAGACATTCCAGATCCTAAAGAAGTTTAACATGTATTTGAATTCATCCAAGTGCACATTCGAAGTCAGTTCGGGAAAGTTCTTTAGCTTTATCATTCACTAAAGAGGGATCGATGCGAACCCTGAGAAAGTCAACACCATAACTGAGATGAAACTACCTCAGTCCGTGAAGGTTCAATGGCTTACGGGGTGATTGGCAGCAACACTCAACCGGTTCTTATCCTAGTCAAGCAACAAATGCCTCTCCTTCTTTCGAGCATTGAAGAACCCAAAGGACTTCTCCTGGACTAAGGAGTGTCAAGAAGCCTTCGAAGGATTGAAGCACCACCTCGCCCGATTGCCATGGCTCACTTTGGCTGTCAACTCAGTGCTATTACGAGAAGACTTGGGAGCCCAATGACCCATATAATATATTGGCCATATGCTAAATGGACCCGTGGAGCGCTATTCCCCCATTGAGAGGTTGGTGCTCGTGTTGGTGCTGGCAATGAGGAAGTTACGCCCTTACTTCCAAGTGCACCTGATATAGGTGATCACCAACCAACCACTACAATAAGTCTTCTTGTGATTCGATATCTCAGGGTGAATGCTGAAGTAGTCAATAGAGCTAGGAGAATTTGATATCTAGTATATCCTAAAGACCACCATCAAAGCCCAAGCATTGTTAGACTTAATATAAGAGTTGACACCCTCTCTCAAAGCCGATAGGGGAGACTGTGCCACCCCAACATGGACTCTGTTCATCAACAGGTTAGCCACTTCTAAAAGAGGTGAAGCATGACTCATTTTGAGGGGCCCAAACAACCAAGTCTATGAGCATGTCCTTCGGTTTGAGTTCAAGATCATCAACAAGAGCCCAAATATGAATCGCTCCTATCTGAGCTTCAACTCACTCAAGAGCTCCATGTCTAAGAGTTGGAAGTATTCAGTGACTCTTAATTAATCATCAGCCAGATTGACAAAAGTTATAAAGCATGAGATATGACCATGGCAAGATGCTTGTCCCAGGTGCATCGACTTTCATGCTACTTTCTCTAACTCACAATATAGAGGATCTAGTGGGTGGATAACGCTCAAGCAAACACACTGGCCAAGTTGGCTTTAGCTCGGCCAACAAGAAGGAGCCACTAGATGGTCGAGGTGCTCCCCGCCCGGACTATCAGAGCATGGGACGTTGCCACCATGGAACCAGGACCAAGCTGGATGGATGAAATCCTACATTATAAGGATGGTCCTACTATGTCTCGACAGCTCTGACGCACTCAAGCTCAGTACTGTATAACTAAAAATCAATTATACAAAAGATCATTCAGCTAGCCGCTTCTTCGATATCTTTCACCGGAGGCCAAGAGGGTGCTAGCCGAAATCCACAAAGGGATCTATGGAGAATATCTCGAGGGGCGCACTTTAACTTTCAAGGTTCTCTCACAAGGCCATTATTAGCCGACCATGTACAAGGATACAATCGCTTATGTACTGAGATGTCAAGAATGCCAAAGGCATGCTTGGGTGCAGCACCAACCTACAATCCTTTTGAGCCCGATCGATAGTGCTTAGCCATTTGCCTGGTGGGGGATGGACCTCTTGGGATCTTTCCCACTTGCATCTGACCAATGAAAGTTCAACATCATGGGGTTGACTGCTTCATGAAGTGGGTGGAGGCCGAGCCCCTAGTGTTAATCTCGGAGAAGCAAGTGAAATGATTCGCCTAGAAGAATATAATTACTAGGTTCAAAATCCTGAGGACCTCATCACCAACAATGGAGTTCAATTCAATAACACAAAATTCAAGGAGTTCTACTAATCTTATGGGGTTCAGCTTGGAGGCTCATCCCAAGACCAATGGCTTAGCCAAAATCACCAATCGAGCCATCCTCAAAGAAGAGGGTTATAGGGGCAAAAGACACTCGAGTCTTCAAGCTCCCAAGCATACTATGGGCATCTTGAACCACTCCTAAGACCAGCTCAAGCGAGTCACCTTTCAGCGAGGCATACGACACCGAGGTGATACTACTACCCGAGATTGTCTTCTCGAACCCTCGAGTAGAAATTTTCAAGGAGACCACATCGGAGGAAGGACTATGGGTCAGGCTAGACTTTGTCAATGAGCTTAGAGCTGAGATGCATCTCTAAGCCCTTAAGTACAAGCAAGCAATGACAAAACTCTATAACCGCAAGGTCCACACACGCGAGGTCAGGGTCGGAGATCTCGTGCTTCGAAAGGCTGAGGTCAATGACCCAATCAACTATCAAGGAAAGCTAGTATCAAATTGGGAGAGGCCCTACCGAGTGATCAAGTGGTCGGAGATAGGATTTATTGCCTCGAGACCACATAAGATAAAATACTATTGAGGACCTGGCACATCACCAACTAAAGAAATTATATCTCTAAGATGATGCTCATATAAGGTCGGGCTAGGGTCCTAACACAGCCCATATGCTCAAACGAAGCTTTACATGTCGAGAAAGAATGTTTTCATTAAAGAGGAAAAACATTACACTTGATCGGGAGCCCATAATAGGAGAAACTTTACATGCCTCGCGTGCCACTAATGTCATTGTTGGTCTGTCGTCCGTAGCGCAGCCAGAGGGAGGAAATTGGTTTTTGTAAAAGCCTCCACACTATAAGCAAAGATTTATATAAATTAAAATTTTAAAAAATAGTAAAATTATTTTTTATCCTTTTCGTTCTTGTCCTTTTTGCAAGTGATAATACATGCAATTTTTTTTCATTGACGAAATTAACGATATGAGAAAGAATTGGAATTGTTTCACTTTCTTAAGTATAGATATTCTAATGTACTTCTCAAAGTATAGGAGATTAGGATACTAATATAGTTAACTGCAAGGAGTAATATGAAGTATATAATATATATATATATATATATATATATATATATATATATATATATATATATATATATATATATATATATATATATATATATATATATATATATATATATATATATATATATATATATATATATATATATATATATATATATATATATATATATATATATATATATATATATATATATATATATATATATATATATATATATATATATATATATATATATATATATATATTAATCTTAATTTATTATTATTTGATTTTTATTCTTAATATAAAATTTATTTCGTATGATAATGATTTTATGCTTTCGTTGGAATCATTCTGAACGGAGGTCTCTCGCACTCAGATGAAGGTTTCAGCTGGAGAAATGGATCGATGCGAGATGGGTGAGCTTTCCGGGTCGACACCTGTGAAGAGTCGCCTTGTGTCATACAGCATTGTGCTAGCACCAACCTACAATCCTTTTGAGCCCGATCGATAGTGCTTAGCCATTTGCCTGGTGGGGCCCACTTGCATCTGGACCAATGCAAGTTAAACATCATGGGTGTGATGCTTCATGAAGTGGGTGGAGGCCGAGCCCCTAGTGTTTAATCGCGGAGAACAAGTGTATGATTCACCTAGAAGAATATAATTACTAGGTTTCCATATCCTGAGACCTCATCACCAAAATGGAGTTCAATTCAATACACAATTCAGGATTTCTACTAATCTATTGTCAGCTTTGGAGCTCATCCCAAAAAAATGGCCTGTAGCCAAAATCACCAATCGAGCCATCATCAAAGAAGAGGGTTATAGGGGCCAAAGACACTCGAGTCTTCAAGCTCCCAAGCATACTAGGGGCATCTTGAACAACTCCTAAGACAGCTCAGGAGTCCACCTTTCAGCGAGGCATACGACACCGCGGTGATACGACTACCCGGATTGTCTTCTCGAACCTCGAGTAGAAATTTTCAAGGAGACCACATCGGAGGAAGGACTATGGGTCAGGCTAGACTTTGTCAATGAGCTTAGAGCTGAGATGCATCTCTAAGCCCTTAAGTACAAGCAAGCAATGACAAAACTCTATAACCGCAAGGTCCACACACGCGAGGTCAGGGTCGGAGATCTCGTGCTTCGAAAGGCTGAGGTCAATGACCCAATCAACTATCAAGGAAAGCTAGTATCAAATTGGGAGAGGCCCTACCGAGTGATCAAGTGGTCGGAGATAGGATTTATTGCCTCGAGACCACATAAGATAAAATACTATTGAGGACCTGGCACATCACCAACTAAAGAAATTATATCTCTAAGATGATGCTCATATAAGGTCGGGCTAGGGTCCTAACACAGCCCATATGCTCAAACGAAGCTTTACATGTCGAGAAAGAATGTTTTCATTAAAGAGGAAAAACATTACACTTGATCGGGAGCCCATAATAGGAGAAACTTTACATGCCTCGCGTGCCACTAATGTCATTGTTGGTCTGTCGTCCGTAGCGCAGCCAGAGGGAGGAAATTGGTTTTTGTAAAAGCCTCCACACTATAAGCAAAAGATTTATATAAATTAAAATTTTAAAAAATAGTAAAATTATTTTTTTATCCTTTTCGTTCTTGTCCTTTTTGCAAGTGATAATACATGCAATTTTTTTTCATTGACGAAATTAACGATATGAGAAGAATTGGAATTGTTTCACTTTCTTAAGTATAGATATTCTAATGTACTTCTCAAAGTATAGGAATTAGGATACTAATAATAGTTAACTGCAAGGAGTAATATATAATTATCTTATTATTGTCTCATTTTACTCTAAATTCTATCACTCATAGTGTTTCCTAAAAGATAGAAAGAGAAGAGAAAATAATTCTAGTTCTTTTTGCATAGATATTGTTACTCTCTACGATATTCTATTAATTGAATAAAGATATTTGAATTATATATATATATATATATATATATTTATATATATATATATATATATATTAATCTTAATTTATTATTATTTGATTTTTATTCTTAATATAAAATTTATTTCGTATGATAATGATTTTATGCTTTCGTTGGAATCATTCTGAACGGAGGTCTCTCGCACTCAGATGAAGGTTTCAGCTGGAGAAATGGATCGATGCGAGATGGGTGAGCTTTCCGGGTCGACACCTGTGAAGAGTCGCCTTGTGTCATACAGCATTGTGCTACACCAAGCTTGGAAGTCAAGATTGAGGTGTCCAAGGTGAAGGATAGCGATGATGAGAGGTTATAGAAGCTGATGCGAAGTGACGTAGAAAGTCTTCCCCGTGACTTTTGGTTGATCATCGTGTGGCGGCCTTCGACTGCCATGGAAGAAGCGGATAACAGAAACCCTTTCTACGCCATGTCAAGGAATAGTTTTCTTTCCTTTTTTGCTTGATCACGAAGAACTCCATTCTACAGCAAACACACGTTGAAAGCATGAGAAGGCTTTCTTAGCTGCGAGTGCAGATTTCTTGAAGTTGAGTGTCTAAGCGCAATAACAAGGAAAAGTGAAAGAGAAGAGAAGCTCTTGCGGTATACATGCCTGCACGATGTGGCCGAGCAAATGTAAGCTGAGTTAGGTTGGCTGCTGGTCACCAGAAGATAAAGTTACACTGCCTTTCATAAATCACATTGCAGTGGAAATGATACAAACAATACACAGTGTAGATGCCCTCCTTGCTCTCGTAAGAAACGATTGACGAGATATAGTGTCACATACCTCCATACATCAATGCTAATCGATTCATATTAAATTGCACTCATTGCATCCCATGTGAATTGTCGGAGGATTGAGATGTTAGGTGGGAATCGAACAAATCAACCCTGCCGACGCATCTCTAGCTCGGATTCCAAGGCTGTGTCGTTGACGTGTGACTACGATTATTGTGGTTGGTCAACGTAGATATGTTTAGAAGACTTCAGCAGCTTCCTGCTTTCTATTCCACCAAGCAAACTATCACCATTGGCTCACACAGGACTGTATTGTTTGTTCATCGACACTTGTCTTCGATGATACAGTCATTGTCAATGGGGACGAAGTTGAGTCTTTTGCACGTTGGCCGTGGACCGTTTGGTTGAAGGTTTTTTCAGTTAGATGAAGCGGATAGATTATAATTCTATCTATTACGAGTTATCCTTTAACATGTTATTTGAATTCAATATTACGATTAGTAGTCATTACGAGAAAATTATTTTGTGAAGTATGAAGAATTATTTTGCGAAAGGGTATATATGTAATAATGAAAAGTCTAGCCTCTGACATGAGCCACGTGGAGGACGTCCTTCTCGGAAAACGATTGGAAGCGGCTTGGGGACCCACGTGACGCATGCCACCCAGCCGCGGGACGGCCACGTGGGAAGACACACGTCGCGTTGACGTGGCGGATTTGACTGGACAAGCCGAGAACGCCGGCACCCGCCGACTCCTCCCCCACGTCCTCACCCACCCCACCCAACAGGGTCCCGCCACCGTCGACCTCTCTCCGCGTCCCGGGACGCACGGGACAATGGCGCCACGGAGTTCCACCCCGACGACGTCTCGCGAGTTAGGTTCGTGTTCTCTGTGTGGATCGAGACTTGCACAATCGCGTTGATGGCAGGCCGTGCTTTGTGGTGAAAGCTTTCGTTATCCCGCTATTTTTAGTCGTCGCAGTCTACTAAAAATGAAGAAGATAAGCCTAAATGGGCCCATCGATCTGGAAATTGAGTCCTAATTCCACGCCATGTGGTTCATTAATGACAAGATTGTACAAGAATTCCTCTCCTTCCATTAACATACTATAAGAGTCAAATATGGAATTTGGATACTGTGTCTGAATGCCACCTTATTTCATTTCCATTCAATTAGCCTGATGTCATCGCAAATCTATAAATATTTTTACAATATTTATAATTATTTATATATTTATAATTATATGATTTGATAATAATCTTATTTTTTATGTTCAAAATTCAATTACACATACATCACATCACATGGTTTATAATTCAGCTCGAGGATCAGAGTCAAGCTTGTTGACCGAGGAATAAGAAATTATTTTCTTAAGAACATTGGATAGAAGAGCACAAAAAAAAAAAAAAAAATCAATTCGTATGAAATTGAGGTAAGCACAATCCTTCGAAGCTTACACAAGAAGCGTATTTTGAGTGTTGTTTCAGTTTTGTTTTTACTCTACGCTCTACAATCCTCTGAAGCGACAACTGAAATCCAACTGCGGCTTTATTGGGTCGACATGTTGGACATGAATGATGTTGACCGTGTCAGATAAAACTGTGTCTAGATGAAGCTCTCGTTGTAACGATGAAAGAGTTCAACGATCATATAGACAAAACTATGTAGATGAAACTCTCAGTTTTGAGAATTGAATGGGAAAGAATCTAAGATTAGTCAACGAGTCGGGAGAAGGGAAGAGAAATCTTACCCCTTTACATTTTGACATGTTTAGTGGTAACAAAATTTTAATTTTAATATATTTTCCCTTTATTTTATTTTATTTTATTTTATTTCAAAGGTAAAGGCTTGGAAGGGAGTATTTAAGCACCTCCGCTGCTTCCTCCCGTCCGACTCTCCATCGCTCTGACGAGAGAGAGAGAGAGAGAGAGAGAGAGAGAGATGAAGTACGTATTGGTGACGGGAGGAGTGGTAAGTGGACTGGGGAAAGGGGTGACCGCGAGCAGCATTGGAGTCCTCCTCAAGGCATGCGGGCTCCGGGTGACGGCGATAAAGATCGGTATTCTTCTCGTCCCTATCCCATCGGGATGAGGCTTCCCCTGCGCTGATCAAAATTGCAGTTCGTCTGTCCTTTCGCTTCATATTTCACTCGGAGATGCCTTTTCTGTGCTCGGAAGGAACAATCCGTCCTCGTTTTCTTCAAATCGTCATCTCCAACCTAGCTTTTCATTCGCAAGGGCAAAAATCATGCCGAAAAAGAAGTTTCATGTTTGGCCTTCCCACTCTTCAGGGGCGATGATATTTGCATTTTCCACACTTTTAGGGCCACCAATTTGGTGTGTAAGCACCTCCTGTGGCGAGTCCTGGTGAAGTGTGGCAGTTTGTTTACTTGGTCTTGGGTAACAGTTAATTCCTTGGTTTTAACTTCGTTTGCCTTTTGGTTTGGGATCCTAATTTCGTACCAACTTCATGCTCAATCCTCTTAGCCTCTTTAGCTTTGGGAGACATACATGTAGATTTGTGAAACCTTACCCATCATTATTTAAGGAATATCAATTTTAACATTTATTTCCAGTTCTTTTAGATCTTGAGTAGAATTAAGTCAAGCTGAGAACACCTAAATCATACCGAAACTAGCATCTGTCCATTTATTTCCAATTTCTGTAAGGTTATGAAGGCATCTGTTAATGCGGAAAAATGGACAGCGTCATTTAATTTATTGTGTTGAAGGATTTGTAGAACCCGGAGTTTCTGATTGTGTGGCAACAATGTCACTAGGTTGCTCTTCGTTTGACGACGATGTCTTGTGCTTTTACATGTGGTACTTCTTGCAGATCCTTATCTGAACACTGATGCCGGGACGTTGTCTCCGTTTGAGCACGGGGAAGTATTTGTCTTAGATGATGGTGGTGAGGTTAGTACTACTTTCTACATGTATTGTTGTGCGACTAACTTTGTTACACGCCTTCTGCTTTATGTAACATTTTATTTATCTGACAGATATCCCAGAAATCATTGTTTATCTGATTTCTTCACTGTGACTGAAATGATAAATAAAAAATTGTGCCTGATGAATGTTGTTATTTGCAGGTGAACTTGGATCTTGGAAATTATGAAAGATTTCTTGATATCAAATTAACTCGGGACAACAACATCACAACTGGAAAGATCTATCAGGTGCTAGATTGATCCATGCCTTCTGTACTCACGGTTTCAATTATATTACATTTGTAAACTCATCTTTTGTTTTTATTTCTGTGTCATTCTGTCCAGTTGTACCTATATGAACTGATGCGCCATTATATTCTTGTTGTTATGTGGTAGTTTGTCATTAACAAGGAGAGGAAGGGAGACTATCTGGGGAAGACAGTCCAAGTCTGGCTCTTCTCTGCAGCACTTATCTAAATCATCTGATATATGGGATGGATCATATTTTGGTTTTACCCTTGTGTTCCTGAACTTCTTTCATTGTTTCTTCCAAGGTTGTGCCGCACATTACAAATGCCATACAAGAGTGGATTGAACGTGTAGCTAAGATACCTGTGGATGGTAATGAAGGACCTGCTGATGTTTGTATTATAGAATTGGGTGGAACTATAGGTATGCCACATTGTTTGTCCTCATAACGAGGGTGAAATACTGTATATATCAGCCAGCAAGTTGGCACTTTTTGTGGAGAATTTTAGTTTGCAAGATGTTACCCATAGTGGTGTAAGTATGCGGTGCAGGAGCCACGATCTTTTCAGGGCATAACGACAGTGGCATTCTTGATGCAGGGGATATAGAGTCTATGCCATTTATAGAAGCTTTGGGTCAGTTCTCTTACCGTGTAGGTATGGAGACAGCACTTGTTTAGTGTCAATTTCTTCTTATGATTGACTTGTTATCTCAGTCACTCTTACATAGGAGTGTTTCTTCAAATTGTTCTTCATGCAGGTCCTGGGAACTTCTGTCTGGTTCATGTCAGTCTTGTTCCTGTTTTAGATGCAGTTGGCGAGCAGGTCAGTGACTGTAGTCTACAGTTTCTGTGCAAAAATTTGTGCAACAGTTTGAGTTTTGCCGCTATATTTGGTCTATGTATTTATTGTGGCATTCTGAGATGAGAGTTTTGGCTTAAAATTTTGTAGAAAACTAAGCCCACACAACATAGTGTTCGGAGCCTAAGAGGACTTGGGTTGATGCCAAATATTCTAGCCTGCCGAAGCACTAAGGTTCCACTGAACTTCTTTCTCCATCTGCCATTTTCAGGCTTCTTTTTATTGTCATTTTACATTGCCCTATGAAAGTTCCATTTTTTATGCATTTTTCAGCCACTGGACGAAAATATAAAAGAGAAACTTTCACAATTTTGCCATATCCCGGTATTCTTTTGTTGAGTTCCGTCAATTGGCCCATAAGCTTTTTGCAATAAATGCATACTACTGTCCGCTAATTGATCAGCATATTGTTTTTGCAGGTAGCAAATATTATTACTCTGAACGATGTTACAAATATTTGGCACATTCCTTTACTTTTGAGGGTAGAGTCTATATTCCTGATAGAATCGTGGACATAATGTTCAGGATACTCAAATGGTTCCTTCTATTATTTTTTTAAAAAATGTACACTTGTACATTCAAACTTTGTACCCATAGGAGCAAATGGTTCATTCTATTTTGTTTTTGTACCTGTAGGAGCAAAAGGCACATGAAGCTTTTATAAAGCTATTGAAGCTTCAAGGGTCAGTTTGATTAACTTGACCTGTCTATTTCGAAATTTTTGGATTTATCAACTTTTTATCTATATGCAAATGTAGATAGACATGAAATAAATCAAAACCTTTTGTATTTGCTAGGATCGCTAAAGAACCTATGTTGGAAGAGTGGACGATTATAGCTAGAATTTATGACATCTCGCATGATCCCGTGAGCTCTCTCTCTCTCTTCTTCTTCTTCTTCTTCTTCTTCTTCTTCTTCTTCTTCTTCTCTTTTATCCCTCTGTTGGATGCCTTAATTTCATTTGCTGGTTGCAATCTGACCCATTATTGATTTTCAGGTCAGAATTGCCATGGTTGGAAAATATACCGGCCTTTCTGATTCTTATATCTCAGTGTTGAAGGTGAATGCATGTATTACTCAATGATATCAATCCTTGTCCATAAATTTAATTGGCTATTGGCTGGAAATATTAGGTTGATTAGCATTTAACTTTTTGTTTGGATTATTTATACTTTCCATTAGAAGGACAAGATATGGAAAATAAGCTATTGATTTCTCTCCACTTCTATATTTGTTGTAATCGATTTAATCGTGAACCTATTCGCAGGCTCTTTCGCATGCTTCTATTGCTTGTCAGAAGAAACTTGTGGTCGATTGGGTCCCATCTTCTGACCTTGAAGACAGCACCAAAGCAGAAGTCTGTTTTTTTTCATATTCTCCAGTCTCTGTTGATGGTTTGTGTTTCGATATTAAGGACTATGATTAATCCCATGTACAGGCTCCTGATCTTTACAGAGCAGCATGGAGACGGTTGAGGGTGTGTGTCGTTCTTATTTAAGTCATTGGTCTTAGATTCTTGAGACAATGTGCATTATCATGTTTTCAGCTGTTGTTAACATGGGTAGTAGGTTCTGCAGCTTTCTTGCTGCCATCTAATAATCTTTTCGCTCAGGGTGCGGACGGTATACTAGTCCCAGGAGGCTTTGGAGATAGAGGGGTGGAAGGAAAGATTCTTGCTGTTAAATATGCCCGTGAAAACAACGTTCCATTTCTTGGGATATGTCTTGGCATGCAAATTGCTGTCATCGAATTTGCCCGTTCTGTTATGAACTTGGAGGATGCAAACAGCACAGAGTTTGACCCTGATACAACAAATCCATGTGTTGTTTTTATGCCAGAGGTAATTTGTATGGCCATCTCTTTTGTTATTTCTTTCATGGAAATCTTCTGCTTCCTGACATATCTAAGAACGATAAATAAAGGGTTGCAAAACTCACCTGGGAGGTACGATGCGACTTGGATCAAGGAGGACCTATTTTGAGGTTGCTGACAGTAAAGCTGCAAAGTTGTATGCAGACAAATATCCCTTGAACTTTTAATGGCCTTGCTATTGTCAATTTTTCTGCATTTCTCTTATGCTAAAAAACTCTAAATTTTTGCCTTCTGTTTAGGTATGGCAATGTCAGCTTTGTGGATGAACGACATCGACATCGATATGAGGTCTGTACACTTACACACAAATTAAAAATTGCAGCAACTTTGAGAAGCTTGAATAAATATTCTCTTCATTTGGCTTCTTGTTTTCATTGTATACGCAGGTGAATCCCGACATGACTACAGAATTTGAAAAGGCTGGTCTTGCTTTTGTTGGTAAAGACGAAACCAAAAGACGTATGGAGGCATGCATCTGATAGCACTTCCTATGGTTTTGTGAAATTTGAATTTCTTTTAAATATTTATATGCTGGTGCAGATTGTTGAGTTGCATACTCATCCTTATTTCATTGGTGTGCAATTTCATCCGGAGTTCAAGTCAAGACCTGGAAAA
Source organism: Musa balbisiana (assembly GCA_004837865.1). NCBI lineage: Eukaryota > Viridiplantae > Streptophyta > Magnoliopsida > Zingiberales > Musaceae > Musa > Musa balbisiana. Next base: position 40,336,854 of record CM017193.1, read on the forward strand.
CCCTCTGCCCTTTTTTCAGGTAATGTTTCATTTAGAAACATGTCCACTTTAATCACAGCATATGGTGAACTTCCTGAGTCCAATTTTGCGCTAGAAAATGTCATGTCCTTTTTATATTCATTTTAACATTGTATGGTGTATTCACAGTCCATGCTTTTATCTTTTAGTTGAAACACTTATGTAAGTTTTAGCACTTCGGTTTTTGATTATTGGTGAGCTGAACAGGTGCTGAGCAGACAAAATCTCCATTTCCAGTCCATGCTGACCATGATGAAAGAACCATGAGCTAATTTTTTTTCTCATGGTGCTTTGAACTACTATTCTTGTTGTGTATCTCACTTTTATGATCTGTTATATTGTTATCATACTTCTCTCATGATTTCACAGCGAAGCTGAATGTAGCATGTCATAAATAAAACAATGTGAATCGTTTGGCAGGACTTGTAGGAGCTGCTTGTGGACAACTCGAACTTTTGCTGCAAAATCCCAGCCACCGTGGCGCCTTTACAAGGAGACTTACAACAAGCAATGGCTTCTCACCCACGCAATCCCACCAGAATGGGAATTTGAAGGACTTACAACAAGAAATGGCTTCTCACCCACGCAATCCCACCAGAAGGGGAATTTGAAGAAGCCCGCCCGCTACAAAGATGTCATACAGGAACATCTGCTCCGATGGCAATGGAATGCATGTCTGACGAGTAAGCTACCTCACCAGGGTTTCTGACGGCATAAGCTGCACGAATGGTGCTCGATCCAGGGTTTTTAGCAGGGGAACACTATGCATTTCGGTCTGCTAGAAATCGAGTCCTTTATATATAAGTTGGGAAGTGTTTTGAATTTGTTCAAGAAGCTTTGGTTTCTCTCTGTACATGGAGAATGTCTTTGTTACCATCTCGAGCCTGCGCAAGCGTACGGGAGGCATCGATGTTGAGTGTACATACATAGTTGTGTTTTGTCGAGTGCTTAAAGATCAATTGTGACTAGCAATTGTATCTGTTACTTTTCCTGCTAGCATTAATCTTCAGAAGAAATGCAGTCTCTCAAAGTTTGTAAGTGCAGTACTTGAGGAGTCCTTAATTTAGTTACTTCTCCGTAGAGTGGACTAAATCTAATTCATGTTTACATCAAACTCAGAACCTTTGATTAGTGAATATGTTTCAATGTGAACTCTGATTAGCTGAGCAACGGCCCTTTCACTCGAATCACTTTGAGTTGGATCAGCTCTTTCATTAGACAACATTAGGTGGATAGTTTTATCTTTGTATGATAACTGCATATAATCTGTATTTACAAAATTAAAAATGACTACAAAAGTCAATCAATCGCAAACCATTGAAAAAGATACAATTACATTGAATACCCAATTTGTATGACACTAAGATATTATTGTGTGACAACGTCATCATGTGTTGAGGAGTGTCGGGAGTTTTACTTTGAGAATGTTAGCCGTGATGAAGTTTGTGTGTCACTGTTTCAGTTCTTAAGAAGCCCCACACGATAGGTAGATACAAATTTCTTAGTATGTTAAAGATATGCTCCTTTGCTTTTGGATCTGGTAATTTTTTTGACACAATTATATTTCTTCTGTGATTTTGCGTTCCAATTTGTGTATCGAGAAAATAAATATGGCTGACTAAGCAATCATAAAAAAAATTAGAACGCAATTTCATGTCCCAGTAACTTAGGTTGCAGCAGTTTCGTGTCCAGCCGCACATAAACAAGTCGACATTAGGATTGAGCGGAATACTCGTCGTCGGAGTTGTCGAGAACATTCCACTTTATAGTCGGACATGATCGTGAAAGGGAAGGGATGGTGTATGGCCCTAACAGGCCACGAGCGATGGCCTTGTAAGCTGCCTCGGTCAGGTGTATTCCGTCCCAGGAGATTTGCGTCGATGGACTGCTGCACACGCCAGCGTCTTTTCCGCACTTGCTGGAGTCGTTGTAGTTGTAGGGACCACCACCTCCACAGCACGCGGCAAGAGGAAACTTCCCAAATCCTGCACTCAGTCCACGCTGTGTCAAGCATGCATGGCTGACCAACACTTGCTATACTATATTATATTTGCAGTTCATTTATGCAAAGCCTTAGTGACAAGCAACCACTCGATAAGGTTTAATATCATTGCCACCCAGGCAAAATTATACTTAATAAGCCGGTGGTCATGTTGATCACTCACTGTATGATCGGAAAAAGGCTTGCCTATGCGACAGAGACAGAGTCGGAGAGAAGAATAGAGACGGACTTGCGCATTCAAAATGTCACGTGTCGTCATCGATTGTATCCAGAATAGATATATCCTTGTTGGTCTTTCTGGTGCGAGAAGAATAGAGCTGTCTCCTAACGGAGACCACATGTAACCAAACGCCACCTACCTTTTGGCGTTGATGACTTAATATTTCTTAATCACATGGCAAAACATGCAAATAATTGATGGAAAGGAAGAATTTGGGGGAAGGGGGGGGGGGGGGCGAGGAAGAGAGGAGGAGCGCACCGTATTCCTGGGGAGAGCGGAAGATGGCCATGGCGGCTTCATAGTAATTTGCGTAAATGATGGTCGCCTCCGGATACCGTCGCCGTAGCTGGCTCAGTTCATCGAGGAGGTGGCGGTTGTGGTACATGGAGAACCGGTTCAACCACTCTATGCACCCCGTTCCCGACTCGTAATCCTCGCGCCTGTCGCTCTGGAACACGGTCAAGTAGACGGCGACGCACCCGATCGGGAAGTTCCCCGGCACAATCATGGTTCTCGCCCCGAGTTTGATCAGTTCCTGGCGATCGAACCGGATTCGTTAGCCCAATGAAATCAGAGATGCGGATAGCGCAATGGCGAGCCGAGAACCGAGGTCACCTCGATGGCGGAGCCGATGGCGGAGACGACAACGGGAACGAAGGTCTTGATCTCATCCACGCCTCTTCCTTGGAAGAAGGCGTGGTTGTAATCGTTGCCCCCGATCTCCCCTACCGTGAACAGCGACTCGCTCATCAGATCGCTGCAGTTGGTGGAACAGAGCGACGGCAGCAGATGCTTGAACCACTCCAGCTGAACGCTCAACGAGTCGTTGGTCCACGACACCTCCATCCCCTTCGATCTGAAGAATTCGTTGTCGAGCGCGGTGGCTCCGCCGACGGCGAAGTTCGCTCCGTACCTGAAGTCCTCGCCGTCGTGCGTGCCGGCGAGGTATGGCTGCACCATCGGCAGTCCAATTGCTTGTGCTGCAACGCACCACCGGGCTTCGTCAGCGGAGGCGATGCGTAAAGAAAGGAAGAGCGTGGACGCGTGAGAAGTGAGTGAAGGGGAACCATTACCGATGAAGTCGAGCATCACTCTTCCGTCGGAGTATCGCCCGGTGGGATGGTGGAAGAAGGTCTCGCCGTAGGGAAACCGGCCGACGGGGTCGAACCGGTGGGAGTGGAGGCGGTTGCCGGTGTCGGCGAGCGAGTCCCCAAAGCTGAAGATGGCGCTGTAGCAGCCGGCGACGAGCATCACGTTGAGGGAAGCGAGGCAGATGGCGAGGAGGGGAAGGTGAGGGCGAAGACGGAAACCGGAGGCCGGGGAGGCCATTGCCATTGCCATTGCCATAGGAAGCAGGGGTTGGGTTGGAGGATGCGGTGGCCTGGTTGACGGTATAAATAAGCTGGGGACGATAGCGGCTTGTTCAGCCACGCGTCATCATCATCCACCGTCGATTCTTGAAGGGTGGAATGATTCTGATTCCGCGTAGCGAAGCTGTGGACGGGGATCGGAAAGAATACTTGTGAAAATTGGCATGTAATAATATGTATTTAGATTGAATTATTATCACAATCTAAAAAAGTTAATTTATCATTCGATAATTATGTAATTTATTTATTTTTACTTTAAATCAAAGAACAATTTATGATAATCTGACACCACTTTTAAGTCGTCTGCATCAGATTCTGATATCATGTTAGGATTTTCTAGTATCTTTATGTTAACAACATGAGACAGAGATCGAAGATTAGAGTACAAGTCAATTGTTTTCATGTCCGAACACTGTGTTGGGTTGTGGTGAGCGCAATGCTGTGTGGCACCAATGTATGGTATACACGGGTGCGGTAGAGGCAACATATAATGGGGGAAAGAATGAGACGACACAATGATTTCATCAAATGATGCAACAGTTAATGGTGTTTGTGGAAGGGCAACGATGACTGACTGACTGACTGACTGCATGAGGTGCGATTGAGCCGACACAAGGAGATCAAGTGATTGCGTCGTGCACGGGACTCAATCGTGCAGTTTTCTTGCACTCGATCGGTCTAATCGTGAGTCGTGTGCACGTAAACTAGAAGAGAAAGGTGCTGCTGTCTGAGTCAACAAATGTAGCCTCCTCAAGCTTGGAAGGCCTCAAAACTCTTCGACTGTAAGGATCATTTCAATGGATTAGGTGCGAAGTCATGGAGAGACAAGTAGGAAGGTAGGTGAGAGACATCGACCTTTTTTTGTTCTGTAAGAACCTAAAGATATGTTGTTTTGGTGATGACGATTATTTGGCATCACTTCTCACGTACGCAAACATCGGATCTAAAATTAGCACGAAGCATATTACAATTATTTGTATTAATATTCAGGCATTTTATCTGCAAATTTGGGTGGTCATAGGTTGGGTTGGTGAGAAAATTATGTCTGCTTACGAAGTCCACATCTTTTTGGTAAGAAAAAGACCGTAAACTTTGTCTGTCTTCATGTTCCACATTAATGTTGAGGAGATTGAAGTTTGTCGTTTCTGCGCCGTTCACCCTCCCCCCTATCCACAAACTGGAAGATGACTTCTTTTTTTTTTATATTGTATAATCATTTTCTGTTCCTTATTTGTTAGGATATAATATTCACTTCATTGAATACAAGTAAATATAATTTAATATTTAGTTCGATTTGATGTCGTCTCCTCGGATTTGAGATAAATACGATTCAAAAGTTCGATATACAGTTCGATTTTTGTACAAACTAAGATAACACGATTTCTCAAGTATTGAAGAAACATAGCCACCCAAGTTATAAATTAATTTCACTTACCATACATACTAAAAGTAACTTAAATATGCCAATACCAATTCACATGTTAAAGCCACCTGCATTGGAGATCAAGCTGGATGGATATATGATGATGGGTCTTTAACGTCATGATGATGTAATGTCATTTTATCAAGCAGAACAGAAAGCAATTTATGGCCAGAGGTAGTACAATTATTGTGGGGGAATTGAGGAAATTGGTGCAACCAATTGGTGGGACATGTATACTTACTTCCTCATGGAGACTTGAAAATATATAATATATCATCATCACTTGGTGTTTTTCTTTTTTTTTCTACCTTCCGAATTATGCAGTCACCGGGCTATCTATCTCAATCGTTCCCATAATAAGGACGAATTGGGTCACTTTCTTCATAATCAAATATCCATTTTATTTAAGGAATTAGTGTTACATTTAGAGATGTTAAGTTCAGAACCAACTTACTTCAGTGTCGCCGATGCGGTGTGGTGGATCAGATCCCACACAGATACATGAACAATCTGCACTCCGAAAGAGAGACTAAATAGTACCAGGGAAAGCAGTGTGGCAGCTGCATACCTGAGTAGTACCTGCTGTCTGCACGCACGCAGTATCCAGCGGGGCTTAGCAAATTCCCTGTTTGGAGCATACAAGCTGCTTGTGCCTGCCTTTGCGGCCCTCCTCCTGCACCGTTCTTTCTGATCACAAACAAGTTCCTCATTCTTTTTTTTTTCTTTCTTTTTTCTCGGAAACAAATAAAAAGACTTTCTTCTGATGACGATAAATCATATGTTGGTTAGAAACACAACAATAAGGTACTAATTAGTGCATCAACACTTGTATCCTTGACAAAGCCTCTGTAGTTTTGCTTCCCAAGGCCTCCGAAACTTTTTATGTACAGACGGACAGATGTCGTAGACAACAGAGGCAGTTAGGGGATGATGCTACATCAGCCCTTTTTGTTGTTCCATGTTACTATATGCATCGCAGGGTAAGGTATGCTAGCTAAGGCGGACGATTAAGAAAAGCTAAGCCGCAGTGGAGCGACTAAACGTTGATTAATATGAATGGGTAAGTAATGTCTCTAGAAAAGATGCATTGGTTCAATGGTAGGTGGTGGAGGGCGTGGCGAGGGATAAATCCGTGGTGATGTTGCTTCTTCCTCCCTTGTGTGCATTCCAGTTAGAAGCCGCGGTTGCTGACTCTGATCTCGTGTTTCCCTCCGGTTCATCCCCTACGCCAGGCGGCATTGTTGGCGAAGATGTTGTCTGCGCCCAAACCTGCAGCAGAATGTTAGAGCACTCTCCGTTTCCCGAGAGAGAGAGAGAGAGAGAGAGAGAGAGAGTACGCGAGCAACCATGTGATGGTACACAACGGAAGGGCAGATGTTGCGGGAGCTGCCTGTTTGCTGCAGCTGCAGACTGCGGTATGGAGGAGGAGGCGGGGGGACCGCCACGACCTCTGGGGGACGTGTCAGGACTGGGGACGTCGGAGAAGGCAGCAGGAGGAGTCTGGGGGCCGAGGTGGCGGATGAGGCCGAGGGAGGTGTGGGGACACCACCCATCAGCATCAGGTGCTCCTCTATGGCCGCTGTCGTCATGGCCATCGTGGTGGTCATCATTGTGTTGGGGACCAACACAGGGCCCTGGGAACGCCGCTCCCCTCCGCCGCCGCCGCCGCCAGTGGCGCTGCCATTGTTGCTGCTCCACATGTCCGGCCACAGGAATGTCCCCTGCGGCTTGCAGATCCTGAACCCGCTCCGGCGCGCCCCCGCCTTATCGTTGTTTGTGGTGGTGCTCTTGCTACTCTTACTAGTACCGATGGCGGTAATGGTTTGGTTGGTTATGTTGCTGCTGCTGTTGTTGCTGGTGTCGTTCGTGGTACTGTCAGTGGTATTGTTGCTGTTGCTGGCGTCTCCATTTCCCTTCTTCTCATTCCCCTCCTGCTTCATCATGGCCACATCTTCTTCGTACTGCATTCCCTTGTCTTCTCTCATTACCTCTATCTCCATGTTCTTGTTTTCCTGCTCCTTCATGATTCGGATCTCTTCCTGCATCACCCAGCAAACAATCGAAAGGTGCATGCGTAGTGTCGAACGTATTCCGTGGAAATTAGTAAAACAACCGATACTTGAAGTGCTACGTGGATTCAAAGTAAAAGCTGCTTGTACAACTAAACAGAAAACTTCCGCATACCTTTAAGCCCTGCAAACAATTGTATATGACACTTATTTTTTCATCAAGCTTCGTACTCCTTTCCATAAAACTACTGTAGTCCTCCTGGTAATCAATTACGCAGATTGCTGAGTCGAGAGCCATCAATAAGTTACTAATAAATGAGGAAGCAAATTCGCGCATGTGGTGGTATCCTATGTTAGTTTACTCTCGTGTGCCCATTGATGTGTATTACTCTTTGCCAACTTTTAGTGAAACGGTCCAGAAGACAAACTTGCATGTGATTAAGAAAAAGCACAAGTAAAACGACCTTTTCGACTTCCTTCGGTGAGCTCAGCTGCTCCAAATCCCTGCATGTGCCACGTTCATTTCACCAAACAGTTAAATGAACCCTGTGTGTGTGAGAGAGAGAGAGAGACAGAGCGTGTGTGTGTGTGTGTGTGTGTGAGAGAGAGAGAGAGAGAGAGAGAGAGGTACCTCTTGAGAATTAATATTTCCTCTGTCAGTTGTTTTATCACAGGCTTGCACGCACCACCACAGGCGCACGCAGACGTGGCATCGCCAGGCTTCCACCCGGGCGGAGGGACCCAGTAGGGGTCCGCCACCCCGGCCTTCCGGCGGTCCTCAACCAGGTCCGCCGGCTCCAGCCAGTACTCCATCACCCCCTCCGAGTTGTGCCGCCGGCGGAACCGCTCGGTGCCGTTCATCACGACCTTGCCAGTCATGTGCTTCAGCAGATGATCCAGGAGCCCCGTGTCCCCAATGTGCTTCCTCGCCTCCTCCCTCAGCGCCTGCCGCATGATGGGCTTCCCGAGCCCGGCCTTCTTCACCTTCATGATTTCCAGCAGCTTCATCTCCGCCGCCTCGTACCTCTCGGAAGACCACCGGTCCCTGCTCCCCTTCCCCTGTTGCTGCTCCTGCACGCATCTCCACTTATCCTCGTTGTCGCGCCGAGGTTTTGTCTTCTTCTCACCCTTCTTTCCCCTTTGTTTCTCCTTCTTCTTCTCCGTCTCCTCCTCCTCGACGACCCCCCGTTTTCTTTTCTTTTCATGTTGCTGCACCTCGTCTTTCTGATCGGACATCGATAAAGACATCTCCCGGTGCCTCCCAATGTACTTAACCTTTCTTCGGATCCCCCAGCCAAGAAAGCCTGAGCGCTTGATGGTCAAGAGGCAGTTTCCAACGGGCGACGCTCGCTTACCGATCTCGTCTTCTGCCGTTACTGATCCGATGGGCACCATAGGCAGGGGGAACTCGTGCAGGTTGGAATTCGACAGCCAGAAACTCTCCAGGTGCTTCTGTTCTTCCAGCTCCGACGGGGGTACTGGCCGTCGGAGTATCCTTCCCGCCTGGTTCGAGCTCATGACGAACCTCTCGTCCAGCTCCGGGTCACGGCCCGGCTCCGGTGAAATCGCGAAGTAGTTCCGCAGCGCGAGCGTGCTTGGGAAGCTCACCGTTACGTCCAGCTTCGTCGCCTCGCTCACCTATGTTCCAATCACAAACAATAAGCAAGCATTTACAGTATAAACAAGAACAGCTAAAACGACGGAAATTTTGAAACCTTTACGACTCGAATGGCTTTCAGGTGGATCGGGGACTTGGGGGGAAGCATTTCATGATCGATCTCGTAGAAGGCGCCGAGCTCGAACACTCCTGCAAAACAAATCGAAACACCATATAATGCTCAGCTCGACTTCACCGACTCCACAAAATGCCCACATCTGTTTAACTGTTGCATTGCTCTTCAGGAGGGTATTGGAGGAACAAAGGAATAAGAGGAGAGAGAGAGAGTCTGTGTGCGCGCGCGCGTCATGATGAGAATTGACATCAGGCATGGGTATGCATGGTTCGTACCGTTGCATGGTTGTGCGTCGCTCGAATTGGCATCGGGCAGCGCCTCCCTTCCCAAAGCAGACCGCCCTCGCCGCTCCGAGTCATTCCTTTTCGAGTAATAATACTTCAGCTGTCCCCGCAAGCAGACAACAACATCATGTTAATATCAGCATCATCATCACCATCATTTCCCATTTATAGAACAAACAAATCAGATCTTTTAACATTCGAGTACAAACAGCAGCGCTTTCCTTCCCTGATGCGAGCAGATGCGGCCCACATGAGCCCACAGTCTCACCAGTCACAACGCAGGTGATGCAGCGGGTATATACGTGGTAAAGGTGGACAGGTATTGCTTGCACGAGTCGCGTCGTCATCATCACAAGCGCTCCCTCCCGTTTCTGTTTGTTCACCTTAGAACGCGAATATACGATCTCCTCGTGGTGATAACGACCTCCCAACACCGCTCAAATTACAAACCCAAGTCATCACCATTCCCACCTAAATCTGGATCGTCGATCACACCCGATCCGCACTAGTATCTTGATCCGACGGTTCCGATCCTTCCTCGTAAAAGATCGCGAAGAAATAGAAGATATCTTTTTCTTCCTGCCTCTTTTCTTTTTGGTTTTGATCAAAGACTTAGGTTTTGCGGGGGAAAAAGGAGGAATCATACCGTACTACTCGCCGAAGCGGCAAGCGCAGCAGCAGCAGCAGCTTCCATGCTCTATTGTTCTTTTTTGTCTTCCTTTGGTCCGGGACTTGGAAGAGGCACAAATAGGAGGTTTTTATGATCTCTGCAAGAACTCACGAACACTGAGAGAGAGAGAGAGAGAGGACAGAAAAGAAGCATCAGAAGGAAATGGTTTGTAGGTCATAAAGAAAGCACGCCTTGACTCGCGGTGAGTCCAGCGAAGAAATAGAAACGAACAAAATAGTTGAGGACTGGAAGATTTAAGCGTTTGCAGCGCTTCCTCGAACTCAGATCATCTTAGGCAACTGCATGTAATATGTTCTTCATTTCCTAGTGAGTATAAGAAGATAAAGTGGGAAGGATGTGCAGATCAAGTGGCATTACATGGATCAGTAAAAAGAAGGACGTAATGAACTAATCAGGTCCTGGTCAGCACAAAGAACTCAGTTCGCATTTGAAGTCAAAAGAAAGCTCCTAATCGGAGTTCAGAGTCTTCCAAAACCCGAAGAAAAAGAAACGAATGCAGGACGATACATTAACCAAAACAAGGGGAGAAAAGGAAAGCTATCAAGAATGCGGACGGACCTTTTCCCGGGGCGCCTCCATCCGGCACGATCCGATCCGATCCGATCGACACTACGAACAAGCAAAGCAAAGAAAGCGCATTTCCATCATCAGCTCACGGAGAGAATACAACGCACGAAGATCAAAGAACGGAACAGAATACTGCAAGAAAGAAAGAAAAAAAACAAGAAAAAAGCTAAATCGAGCTGAATTCGAGGGAAGAGGGAGAGGAGTACCTCAGAAGAAGCGATCTTGGGAGCTTCTTTGTGGATCCGGATGAAGAAATCTGGAGCCCTCTTCTCTTTGATTCCTCTTTGTCTTCTCCTTCTTCGTCACGAGGAGAGGGGAGGAGAGAGAAGACGAGCTTAGAACTGGTGTTTGTTGCGGACCATTCTTCTGACGAGCGTGAGAAGAGAGAGGGCCGAGGTAGTTATATAGAGGAATGCGCCTTAGAACAACAGTTTTCCTCTTACCTCTCTAGTTTACCAGTTGATGATTGGAAGATTTTAGAGCTCGTTTCAGGGCCCACGGCAGTGCAGTTAATCGGGTCGGATGGGTATTTTGGTGGGCCATTTCATCCCAAAAACGAGTTAGTTTGCGATAATAGATCGGCAGGAGAGGGATAATTTCCTTGGACACGTGTCGCTCACGTGCAGCGGCCAGCGTTTGGGGTAATCGTGCGTCGCATTTTGGATGACGGTTCGACCCTCCAAAACTCTATGGAACTACGATTTCGCCCCTCACCATTAAAATATGAACTATCAATGGCAAATTCTCGAAAAAAAGCCTCTAAGCTTTGAGAATTTCTTATAATGCAGCCCACCTTTGAAAAATTCTCATAAGCGACTTTAATCATATGAAAATATCATTTTATCTAGTCGGATCTATTGTCGCCTCCTCATTCTTACGTTATAGTTGTCATTGCTCTTGTGCCCTCATCGAACCTAAGACAATCGCGGGTGCCCATGCCAACTCTAACCTCTATAGTTGAATCCTATGAGCAAAAAACGTATGTAGGAGGTCGATCGGTATAGTCAACATACACATGAAGGCGCATACAATTATGAGAGGGGAGGGGACGACTAATCAAGTCAGTTCATGTGCGAAAGCGCATGTGGCTAAGGGAGAAGAGAGGGTGACCGATGAGATTAGCTCATCAGCAAAAGCGTAGGTGGCAAGGGGAGGTTGGTTGACAAGGCAAAGGGGGGCGACGAGCTAAGTGGAGGACAATGACTGATAGGGCTACGGTGATCATTTTGAAAAAGAAAATCTAATTTTTTTTAAAGTTAGAATGCTTTACGAGAAATTTTTAAACTCATGGTCTTTTACAATTCACTTAATTATCGATTTACAAATAAAAGAATCATACGGGAGTAATATTTCATTAATTAGTTAAACTTGTATCGTAAAAAGGATTATCATGACGATTTCATATATTGAGATGAATAATATATTACAATTAATATTTAAATATATTTTTATTTAAATATAAAATAAAAATCTAATATTTTAAGTATTATTCTGAATGCTTAAATGACAATATCGCAAATTAAAATTTTATACAGTAAATACAAAATTTATGAAACTTTTGAACTTTAAAGAGGGATTTATATGCTATATTAATTTAAATATAGAGGGAAAAAATAGTGACATATGAATGTATTCATACAATTATTATTATTTTTCTCTATCTAATTGTTTACGAATGAAAGTTTTCTTTAGTTTATCATATTTAGTAATTATGCCGATTCATCTCAACATTTCAACGCGCTTACATTAACTTATTATATATGTTTGTTTTGCTAATCTTCCAATATCTCGATCATCATCAAAACATGGTTAGCATTACAACTATCTTATTATTAGTTATAATATTGTTTCTAAATGGGGAGAACACAAAGAATTGTATTGGGCTTTGAAATCTTTTGAGGTTGGGACTTGCAATAACCATATATGAAAGGGTGAAAAATGCCACTGTCAGGTCAATGAGGAGAAATTGTTGAAGGAGAATAAACAAAGAATTAAGAATAGAAAAAACTTTAGCATAATATATGGCAGCAATAATAATAATTTCTACAATGGGTTTAAATAGATACAAGTAAAAGGTCTAAGCAATTTCTTGCTTAGTATTTATAAGATGTATTCACACACTTTGGTATAGTGTTCACATTATTAAAGATGTGTTTACACTATGTATTATGATGTGCTTATGCTATATAATAAAAATATTTCAATTAGGTAATATTTAATGAGAAAAAGGTTGGCTCAATTAATTAAGAGAATCCATAATTTAATATGTAACATATTGTAAATTTTCAACACCACTATCATCGGATGGCAGCAATTTGGCAAATCAATCAAAAACATTGTACAATTCAAGCAAAATGGAGTTTGACTCTCTGGTGGAGATTCTCACCTCTCTCCTGCCATGAGTCAAAGAAGCAGGAATTGCCTCAGCAGCAAACTTTGACCTGGGAGAAGATGATGCAAATTAATCCCCATCTACGATAACCCCAATCAAGAACAAGCAGATAGATGCCATGCAGGGACTAAAAGGAAAATCTCTCTCTCTCTCTCTCTCTCTCTCTCTCTCTCTCTCTCTCTCTCACACACACACACACACACACACACAACTCTGCTGAGTGATGCGTTTTCTTCCTTCTGCTGCTGTTTTCGATGACTGAAATCTTGTCATGGAGGCAAGAACATGTAAATCTTACGTGAGAACGATAGTCACAAGTCTAATAATAATGTTGCATCATTGACAAAAACTATGCTCATCACTACTTGGAGCTGTTGAATTAATGGCCCATCGTAATTGAAACTTTTGTCCTTGCAGCGGTTATCATTGTTTGCCTCTCTCTTCCTTTGGGTGAGTACAGGCCATCTTCTATCTGGGGCTTGCTTGAACTTTCCTTTCAACAAAGATTTCAATGAGGGAAAGAGATTCCTTCACCAAAGTTTACAGTGAGAAAGGACCATCCATGTGCTGCAATTGATGCAGATTAATAAGATCTGCAGGTGTGTGAATCTTGTGCTGAGATAGATATATTTATTGCTGATATTATAATTTGCAGCAATCTTTCAGAGAGCATAAGTCATCACAGTGGTTCATATGACAACAGCTGCACCTTCTCCTTTCTTTCTTTCTTTCTTTCTTTCTTTTTCTCAATGACTGATAAATAAATTTCAGTAAATATAATCTTTAATAACAAGAATGTAAAATGAAGTTTTATTACTTTAATAACTAATTAATCTTTTTATAAAATATTTTTATAATAATCAATTCGGATATCTCAACATAAACTAATGACTAAGGTTATAATAGTAAAATGACTACAGGTAAAAATGAGCCTCATTAAATCCTGCATCCTGTGGCGCACGTAACCGCACCTACTAGTCCGTTACTGTCCCGTCTACCCACGTCAGAACCACATGCGCCGTGTCACAGCCCTCTGGGCCCACCATCACGGTAGCGGACGGACGACCTTCCCCGCCCCTTGCCAGTTACACCGGATCCGATCCAACCAACGTAAGGACCCAGCCGGAAATCGACGGCCGGTAGATCCGAGTTCGTGCAAACGGACGGTCTGATGTCAAGAGTGCTTCTACCATATCTTTTACAGCATAGCTTTGATCAAATCTATCGCTGGTCCGTTAGCCATCTCATCACGAAGCCGGCAGGCACGTAAGTCGTCTTCCTTCTTCCCGGTCACCATTTCACGCGCTCTGCGCCGCTTACCACGTCCGCGCTCACGTCGCTATGATTACGTCGCAAGTGCACCTCCGTCCTATCTCGTTGTTCATCCGCTTCAAAACTTCCCAGTTTCTGCAGTTGCGTTGAGTTCCTACTCCTTTTGCTTTTGCTGTTGGGAAGTGGATGAGGTGGGAGACAGGGATGGGCTCGCGCCGCTCCGAAGAGGACCGTGCGGAGGCGGCAGCAGTCCTAGGCGGCCGAGCTCTTGACTTCCTTCTGGCCGGAAGCCACGTTTCCTCCTCTGATCATCTCGTTGCTGTCGGCGAAGGCGTGCCCGACCTCCAGACCAAGCTCCAGAGCCTCGTCGAGGGCCGCGGCTCGGTGTGGGCCTGCGCAGTCTTCTGGCAGATCTCCCGGTCCCGGTCCGGCGAGTTGGTCCTCAGATGGGGTGACGGCCACTGCCGCGAGCTTGTCTCCGGCGTTGACGACGATGACACAAACTGTCGGTACCCCCAGGGCGCTGGTCCCCTTCATCGGATGCGGAAGCGGGTGCTCGAGCGGCTCCACGTGCTCTCCGGCGGTTACCACGAGGAAAACTACACGCTCAGCCGCGACCGGCTCGCCGACGCCGAGATGTACTTCCTGGCTTCCATGTACTTCTTGTTCCACCCTGGCGAGGGCGCACCGGGGAGGGCTCTGCTCTCCGAGAATCACATGTGGATCCCGGAGACGGCGTTCCCGGACGCCGATTACTTCGTCCGGGCGTTCCTCGCGCGGACCGCCGGTTTCCGTACCGTCGTGCTCATACCGATCGACGCGGGCGTGCTCGAATTGGCCTCCTTTGATGCAGTTCCGGAGAGCCCCGACGAGTTGCATAGGATCAGAGCCGTCTTCGGCCACGGCCTGAACAAAGGGGCCGCAGCGGCGTCAGGCGAGACGGAACGCCGCGGCGCCATATGTTCGTCATCACGTTCTCGCTTCGGCAACGCCGTCCGCGAGCATCCAAAGATCTTCGGCAAGGATTTGAACGTCGCGCCGGCGCAGATGAGCACGAAGTTGCCGAATTGGAATCTAAACCACAGCGTCGAGGAAGCGACGTCAGGTCACGAAGCGTGTTTGCGTCATGGTAGTGGCGTTGCCAGGGAGGAGGACCCTGTGACGAACCAATTCCTGGCTGAGAAGCAGCAGCAGCCGAAGTCACAGTGTTCTAGCAGCATGTCGACGGGTCGCTTGGGAACCCCAGCGACGCCGGAGGACCGTAGGCCGAGAAAGAGGGGCCGCAAGCCGGCCAACGGGAGAGAAGAGCCTCTCAACCACGTGGAGGCGGAGCGTCAGAGGAGGGAGAAGCTTAACCAGAGGTTCTGCGCACTGAGAGCTGTGGTGCCCAACGTCTCCAAGACGGACAAGGCATCCCTGCTCGCCGACGCCATAGCGTACATCACCGAGCTGCAGAGCAAGCTCAAGGAGATGGAGTCAGAGAAGGAGATGCTGCGGCAACCTGCATTCATGGATCACGACAGCCAGACGCATCGCCCCAAGCTCAACGTGGAGTTGGTGCAGGACGAGCTGATGGTCCGAGTGAGCTGCCCATCGCACACGCATCCTGTCTCAGGAGTCATCCGAGCTCTCAACGAGTCACACATCAACGTGGTGGAATCGAAGGTCGTCGTGAGCGACCACACAGTGATTCACACGTTTGTGGTGGAGTCGCAGCAATTGACGAGGGAGAAGCTACTCGCTGCCATTACTCGTGAGGTTAGCGGGAGGAAGCCGCAGTGTTTGAGCCTGTGACCCACAGGTTGCTGCTGCCATTGTTGCAGTCTTCGGCTCCTTCAGCATGATCTTTCCATGTCTGTGATCACAAGCAGATTTGTTCTGGTTCTTGTTAGTCATAGTCTTCAAAAAGGGAACAAGCACGAGTCTCCAAATTCTGGACACATAGTTCTACTCAAATTCAGGTTAGCTTGATTATTTTCTTTAATGAATTATATCTACCTATCTATCTATCTATCTATCTGGAAATGGAGAAGCGAAGTGCTTTGGGTCTTCAAAGAACATGGGATCCACTCACCTGACATCAGCTGCTACATAAGTTGGATCTGTTTCCTGTCTTGCCAGCTACTTGTGCACACAAAATACACATGCATTCTTGGATGACAGCCCATGGATTCTTGTCTGAACCACTTGCATTCCACGTACAGCGTTAAAACATTTCTGTAACATGTAAAACATGTGCCCTTGGAAAGCATGGCATCTTTAGTTCTCGTCTTCTTTCTCTTCTCTTTGGTGTGTTGGTGGTGGGCAATGTTTCACAGGTACCATTTTGTATTCATATTGTAAGCTTCCTCACCTGTAATCGAAGTCTTTAACGGAGAGACGAGAAGAAACATGCTTCCAGTTTACTTACTGTGGTTTGGTTACCATCTCTTGTGTCTGTGCTAGGGCTGTTGGTGTGAGAAGATAAACCAGACAAGGATAGCTAGGGTGATGTAGTATGGGTATGGTGGGCTCGGTCTTATCGGGACACGATCGTGTGTACCATCGTGTGCTCAAAGAGCTTGTGACGTTGACGTAGTCTCGAGGTGGGGGGGGGGGGGGGGGGGGGGGGTGGGGGATATGGATGCATTTTGTAGGTGATAAGGGGGAATGACACGTACATATTGGATCAAATATCACGTCACAACTCGAACACAAAGATTTTCCAAAAGAAAAACTGTTTGTTCTAAATTAAGGAGGAAAAACTGTTTCCAAAAAGAATTTCTACAAAAATATAGTAATTAATTCGCTATAATTTTCCTTAAAAGAAAAAGTTGAAAATAGATTTCAATCTTTCCTCTTTTGACTTTCCAAATTCAGATTCACTTAAATTTGGTTATTCTTGTGATTAAAAAAAAGTAATAAATGCACAAACATATCAAAGTGTAGTGCATAAACATGATAGAAAATTCTAAAAAAAATTTAAAAATTAACAGAATATTAACAATAAGAACCTATAAATGATGCATAAATTCATCGTAAGCTAACCCAATTATTGTTATTATTTATATTTAATGACAATACATAAATCAATTAGAAGGTGAAACGTAAAAAAGCCTTCAAAATATATGATGTGCTTATACCTTTCACTCATCTCTGCATTGATGGCTATGATCGTAGTATGGTGGCGGCGGAGTGATCCCCGAGCGATGCAGCCTCGGCATCGTTGACCTTTTGTTTTCGCTATTCTCTTCTTCGTTGACTAATGCAGCTGGCCGTCAATCGTGTCTTTTGCTTCTCCTAAGACTTGTTGTGGTCTTAGGAAACTCGCGAGGGAAGTGTATGTTGGGAGCGAATTCAGAAATGGGTTTCAAAGATGTCCTTCAGTATTAGCTAATCAGGATGGATTTGATCTAAAAGCAAGAAACTCCATCGACAGTCATATTGAACACATTTGTCTGAAGGAGTCGAGATTAACAATCAATCGAGAGTACCAGAAAAAATCACTAATATTAATTTACATGCATATCAACTAAGCTGCTTGAATCTGATCAAGCTGTTGTGATTTAAGAATATGTAGTGACATGGTCCTTGGCGATGCCTGCTCTTCAACTCGCCGATCGTTGTAGTCTCGCCGGTGCCTATGTTGTAGCTGAAAAGCTTTCGGTTGGTCGTCGTAAATTGGGTTTCCAGGTAGAGCACATCACCTCCCCTCGATAGAAAGGCACGAAAGATCCGCAAGGCACCGGGTCCTGCACGGCTCAGCAAGTACGTGGTTGAGATGGCATGATTCTGCACCCACTCTCCCTCCTCGTTGAATGCCCATATATTTATCGTGTTCTTGGACATAACTCGAGTTAGCGTCAAAATCCCTCGGTCGTCTCTGGCAACCCCAATGTTCTGATGATACATGATTCCTTCTTCGACTAGCGGTGGCAAACGCGAGTTGCCTGCGACATCCTTTTTGAGATCGAACCACAGCAAGTGGGTACGACTGTTCCAGTATATGATGTTTCGAATGCATATATTATTCATGGGATACAAACTTGTGATTCCTTGGATGACAACCTTGTGATCCGAGACCGTCCACCTTCTCGTGCTCGAGGAGTAGATGTCGAATGAGAACTCTTGGATTTGTCCATGCAATTTCCATTTGATGTTTATCAGCGTGTAACGAGTAGGAGTGGTGGAGGGATCGAAGGCAAGTCCAACATCTCGATAGAAACAATTTCCAGGGATGATATGACCCTTTTTTGTCACCACATCCCACACGTAGTTTAAATGGTATAGCGGATTCTCATCCAACTCTTTTCGTAACACCACCAAGAAGAGGCCATCGACGAAGGCAATGATGCTTTCAAAAGTCATACCATCAGGAAGGGTGGGAAAGAAGGAGTCGGGCATGCCGATGTTGACTTCTCCTGGGATGTCCAATGGGAAGAACTCGATATGCTTGTCACATTGGTAGACCATGCCGGAGGAGATGGGTGACTCACGTTGCAACTTCTTGCGTGCGAATACTATGTCATGGGAGAAGAGATGATACCACTTCTTGCAGACAACCTTGAACCTTGAGATGGTCTTACAGGGGAGCCATGGGAAGACATCATAATGGAGGATGTCTTCAGGGATCCTTGCCATTGTCGTCATCGTAGCGGCATCACTAACATCCATATTTCTCGACTACAATGCACAATGAAACAACACAAGTAAATGTCCCGAAGCAAAACATGATCGAGCATCCATCCATAAAAAAAAGAAAAAAACAAAAAAAAACCAAGAATTGATGAAAAAATAGATCTTATAATATAAGCAAGAGAGAGAGAGAGAAAGAGAGAGAGAGAGAGAGAGAGAGAGAGAGAGAGAGAGAGAGAGAGAGAGAGAGAGAGAGAGAGAGAGGTTGATACCCTATGAAGAATTGTTTATGTAGAACTTCAAGTCCCAGTTTCTATTATACTTTGATTTTGTGGTTAGGATTAAGTGAGAATCAAAACTTTCCTATTATTGTTTCCATTTTATTTTTTTCTCTTTTTTCTGTTTTCTTCCTCTTTCCTTCTTTTTCTTTTTCCTTTTTTGTATAATGTTTGACTTTTCAAAATCAATGTCGGTAGGATTTAAGTGAAAGAAAATCAATATTTTTATTATGTCTGATTAATTAATTGATTGATGTATTGTCGTTGAATATAAATAATAATAGTGATTGGGTTAACTTCTAATGAAATTATGCAATCATTTATAGATTCTTATTGGTAATCAACATGATGATTTATAGTTCTTCATTTGTTAATATTATATTAATAATTAATTTTTTTGTAATTTGCTATCACATTTGTGCACCACACGGAGATAATTGTTTGTTCATTTATTCCTTTTCTAACACAAGAATAACCTATTTAAGTGTATCTGAATTTGGATAGTCAAAAAGGAAAGTTTGACATCTATTTCGGCCTTTTCTTTTAAGAAAAATTACAACAAATTAATTGCTACATTTGTTATAAAAAGAAAATCTTTTTGGAAACAGGACATTTATTTTCAAACTTAAAAGAATCTTTTCTCTGAAAATTGAATTTTGAAATTATAATTTTTTTTGCATTTTTTTAAAAGGAAATTATAAATTTTTTGAAATTTTAAAGTAAAAGAACTTGGGTTTCTTTAGTAATTGTAATAATTCTGAGATTTTTCGTTTGCTTAAATTTCCTAATCTTTTTGAAAAAGGAAATCTTAAATATAAATTATACTAAAAATTTTAATTTTAAATTTCGAAATTTCTCGAACATAAACTAATATTTTGATATATTGTGAAAGTTATATTCCTGAAATAATTGTTATAAGTGCTACAAACTTAAATAACATTTTTAAAGTTAATTTTGATTTTTGTTAAATCAAATAATCTAGCACTTATTTTTTTTCCTTTTAAATCAAACATTTGATTTTTTACTATTTGTTAAGTTAGATACGAGTTGTTTGAGCTAGAGATGTAAGTCATAGTTTCTTGAGGTATTGACATTATAAGATTAAGTCGGGGTTTTAGACAAATGTCCCTTCGATGATCAAGTCAGAGAGGATCATATAACGTTTTGGACAAATGTATAATATGATGTTAGCCGCTTCGAAAGCCTATTCATTTGACTATGTCTATCATTGAGTCGAACAATCAAACATTTAGCCACGTACGACTCGTTATGACCATGTATCCTCAGATCTGACTATCACATGTCGATCGAATCTAATTGATAGGTTGCTTGGATCATCCGCCCGTCATTCATATATTATCAATATTTTTCTTATCATCTATCTTTTATCATCATTCAAAATAGTTGTTTATAGTCCTCACAACATCTAATTTGATTGTACGATGACAAATAAAAATTTATCAATCTTGGGGTAAATAATTCAGTGCATATGTTTACTTCAATTTTATTTTTGTGCATACAGATAATATTTTATCTTCTTACTACAAACTTCTAAGCTATTTTATTTCACTCATATAAGTATCTATTTTAATTCATTCACAATAAAAAAGAAAAATATTTATTCAATACATTCAACTTCTTTCCTATCCAATAACTATATGTTTTAAGAAGTAATTTTATTTAATTGTATTTATAAGTATATGTGATATTTAATTGTCATGTGTATCCCTAAAGATGATATTTAGTCTAAATTATAAATTAGAGCAGAAATGTTATCTATATATATATATATATATATATATATATCCAACCAAGTGTTCATGGGCTCCATGAAATGGGCTAAAGCATCGTCTAAGGTATTAAGTGGGCCTATTTCTTGGAACGCGCATTGACGAGTCCTTGCCCGCAACTGCTACGGAGAAACGATCAATCGATCGATGAAGCTGACATGGTAATGGGACGAACGTAGCATCCTCGAGGAGGAGGCGGAGATTCCCAGGCTATCGACCTCCAATGCTCCGTGTCGGCTTCTCTCTAGGGGTACCACGATCTTGCCTTTTCCTCTTCCACTAACTCGTTTCCGGTTCCTTTTCTGGTGCAGATCGAGGAGGAGGCGTTGGCGGTGTCGAGCACGACTCCCACGCTATGCACTTGCGAGGTTGGAGAATTCTTCTTCCCCTAATCACTCCTTGTAGGCACGGCATGACAATCTTGCCTTTTTCTCTTACACCAATTCCTTTCCGATGGTTCCTTTTCCGGTACAGATCAAGAGGAGACGGTCCGGGAGCACGCCCGGTAGAGTAACCTTCTTCTAATCCATCCGTTCTTGAACCCATTATCCTCGTCCCTTTCCCAAAATACTGCTCGTTTTCTTGTTGACAGCTGTTTCTTGCAGTGTGTTCGTTGTCGGCTCCTGGTCCACTCCATCTTCCACCAAACTTGGTATCCGTGGGAACTGGTAACGACATGTTAAATGCTGCTAAAGAATATTGGTCTCTTTTCCTAATAGCTTAAGGTTTTAGGATTTGTGGCTATCCAATTAAAACTCGAAGATAGTATATTGGGCTCATGAGATGTGATATTAAAGCACATATTGGGCTCTATTGGGGATGTTAAAGCGTATATTGGGTTCTATTCTATCTGCTTAAAGGTTCTAACAACTTCTCACCCAATTTAAATCTTTAAAAAATGTTATCAAAATTCTGTATGCTTATAATATAGTTCGGAAAATATGAACATCCAAAAACCTTGTAGTTCAGGTTGTTCTTGCAAAAAATGTTGTTCTTTTTTTTGTCTCAGGACAAAGGATCATGCGCTGCTTCAGCTTGTGTACAGTGCATCTAAAGTGCTCTGTATCATCTATCCCTCATTTATGGGATTGTGTCATAATAGGTTGAGGGTGATAATAGACTGTTTACAAAGCTAGGTGAGGTATTTGTCCTTCAAAATGTATCTTGCAGGAACTTCCTTTTGACTGATGAACCTGATTGGCACTACCAATCACCGAAACCGTGTCTTTGTTCCCATCCAAATTTTGGAATTGTGCATTCAGGGCCATATTATTGTGATAGGTTTCTCTCAAAGCCAGACCTTGAACAAGTTGAGGCTATTTGTTGAAAATAGAAACCTTGACAATGCTTCTCAATCTTTACGTTGACGCTATCAGAAACATACTACTATGAGAAAAAAAAGCTAGTATCTGGACCATTCATGTAGTTTTATTATTATCTTATCTATTAAACCACTTGTGTTGTCTGATGAGAGTGATTGGGATACTGATGCTCTTGAAAGAAAGTTCAAGCTGTTTTGTTATGATTTATTTATGATGATTTATCTTCTTGTAGACGATAACAACAACAATCGAATGAGATGCACAAGTTGGCTTATTTTAAGCAAGAAATAGAAAGTCTATGGATGCTGATAAAGTAAACTTCTGATGCTCCAAAAAAATATTATAGGAGACGTCATAAGATTTAAGTTTAGTGCATGATAAGTCAATCTGGATAGCCACTCTTATCTAGTTTTTTGTGTCGCAATCTCCCTCCTTTCTCTTTTCTTTTATGCAGGAATGATCCTGGGGGACATCTGTAAATAGAAGCATCACAAGCCGCAGGTGGATTGGAGGATCTCATGCCATACATGAGCCTGAGTTGATTACATCCTGGTTAACCCTCAAAAGGTACTGCCTCATCATGTTCGACGATCAGGATTCTAATTATTATGTTTTGCCTGTCTTTTTATTTCATTCTCAATTGTCTCAGGAGGATGCAAAATGATTATTCTCTCTAACATACTTGCTAAATAGGCCAACAATTTATCGATTAGACATCAATCGAGTATTGAGATCCAGACACTGGGATTTGATATTTTGTTGCATGACACAATGGGACCAATTGCAGAAAAACTTGGCCATCACTGTTGAAGCGTGCAAGCGATAGATATGTGTTTTATATATATATACATATAATAAACCAAGAAGAAAGCTCCTGTGAAGGACAAATTAGTCTTGGATTTCCAATGTACATGGATCATCAATGACAGTGACTCATGCTGTTGCAATAATTCATGATAGGTTCGAGTGATGTTGGGTTCACCAATTGTAGCGAGAGAAAAAAAATAGGAGTCTTATCACCTTGGAACATGGAATCTTGGACATAGGCCACACAGTATGAGAGAGGGAGAGAGAGGAGATTCCAAGTGGCTGAGTGCGCCAGGAATGTGTGCGGCAAAACCTGTTGTCATCACCTGATGTAGCAGAAGTGCAGAAGACAAGGAGCCTATCGGTTGGCTTGCCTGTGAAGGAGAAGGATGAACGACTGTTATTGGGTCCACTATCAAAAAGTTTAGATCCACAACAGAGCGAGAGAGAGAGAGATGGTTGTGTTAATTTTTCTCTCTGCAAATTATTGCGTACTCTTATCATTCTTATAGATTAGGAAAATAAGCATAAGGGATCGGCATTAATACTTTTGATGACTGTCCAGCATGCATGTACTAAGTCGATGTTTACCATTGAATTCAAGAGGGTGGTGAAGTTTCCACGCTCCTTCTCCATCCACCTACCTCCCTCTTGAGGTTCATTGAATCCAGACGACTTTTTGATATAAATCCTTAAAGCCCTGTATGATGTTCTATTATGCAAAATATTAAATATGCTTGATGAATGTTTACACCTACAGGACCAGATCTTATTTCATGATACTTTCATAAGTTTCTCTTTCTTATTCTCAAGTGGATTTGTTTGTTTCATCTCTTTTTTTTTTTTCCTTTTAATTTCTTTCGAGAAAGATATAATTTATTTTTTATTTGATTGAAATGAATGGATTACACTTATATCCTATTCATGGTGGATTAACAAAAATATGCAAAAGCTCTATTTGCCTCTGCCATTTTCTGCCTTTTCGTGTATGATATGGCCATTTCCATGTATTTTTTTCTCTCTCTGTGTGGGGTAACGCAGGTGTGTAGCAACACCAGCTATTGGGAAAATAATCACTTTGGATGATGCAACAACAACAACGTGATATAAAAAAATAAGGAGCCTTTAGATGTTTTGGTTTTTTACATCTGGTCCTATGTCCCTACTGACTGCAGAGCAATTCTTTGTTTGCCGACATCATCGTGAAGGAAGAGTGCAATACAAGTAGCAATCAGTCCCCCCATCTCCGGTTCCGTGGCTTAGTAGTAGTAGTGGTAGTGATTATTGCAAGGAATGGATTGACAGCCGACAATGAATCTCCATCTCAATCAGTGAACACTATTTGTTCTGTGGTTGCGTACACTAACAAAAGATTCCATCCGGCTAAGGCTCCTTGGAAAATTTTGGTTCTTCCAAGATACTTAGTTCTTGGGTAAGCGACATAGAAATAAATCCATGCCCGTTCTAGATGATGTCAAGCTTTTAAGCGCTTTCTATTGGACCGAAAGTGATGATCCAATACGTAAGGATTTTTTGTCAATATCGAATCAATAAGGAGTCAATTTTCTCTCTCTTAATCCCATTAGATAACAAGGGAATAATCCCTACTTTGATACCCACACGATAAGCAGGGCGGATTCCAAATCAATGTATTAAATGGAACCCAAGACACGGATGTGCTTTCCCTCATTCTTCTAAACCTGCATTGGATCCGAATCTAAATGGGCCCCGCGGGTTCGGAATCTGTCCAAATTTGTTTGATTCGAATGGATTCGAGTGCGTATGTTGACCCGCAACCTGACAATACTTGTGTGGAATCTTTGACAAGCTCATCATGCCCACTAACTAATATGGACATAAGAAATTATGTAGTTTATTTAAGTGAAGGAATTTATATACTTGAATACCTTTAATATTTTAATTCCATAATGGGTTTCTGAATTATATTAATTAATGTAAATTAAAATTTTACATAATAATTAATTTAAAAAAAACTAATAAAAATTAATTATTCTGGATTATTGTGTATAATCCATGTCTCGAATCTCGACACATATTAAGAATTGTCTAATAGTATGAATATATATGATTGATGTCTAGATTAGTAAACCAAGATTTTTCATTTATAATTTTAATTTTAATTTAAGAATATTTTTTATTTTGATCGATGCTATCATTACCCTATTTTATTATTTCCACGTTAGAGAGGATGACGAATATTATAACCAATAATAGTAATATACTCTTTAGTTTTGGATGGATAATTACATTATTTATTACCTTTCGAGATGGAGTAAGCGAAGGGTGAAGTGATTATTACAAGAGACTTTTCTATCAAGCCTCATCTTGTATTGGCAGAAACAAGGAGGCATTGTGTCAACAAAGAACACCCCCCACTTTTGACAAGATGTATGTCTTTGTCTTGTTTCTTTCTCCGCACAACTTGTTATTAAATTAGATGGAGAAAATGCATCAACTTGTTCAAAGATGTATGGCTTTGCTGCACCCTTTTGATTTCTCAAAGAACAAAAGAAAGATAAAAAGACACTCATGAATCCACCCCACTGTTTCCAATACTTTGCCCCATACACTCACTCATTCAGTGTTTGCTATACTTGTTGCTGCTCTAAGGGTGGGAGTCTTTTCTGCTTCCTTGTGCATCAAGTAAGTGACCACTGAATTGGACGGCGACCCCCCTATTCATCATGTTGGCTTAATTCATTGAATTGGTTCACAGTAAAATGTCACCTTCTTGCTGCTGATTGATAGTACTACAAATAAAAGTGATGCTGTTGTCAAAAGATTCAAGTAACTATTCATTCATGCACAAACTATTTCTTTGGGAGGGTTTACATGTCCTCTAAAATATTTATTTATCGGTATCATTTTCAGAACATTATGCTCAAATCATTTATGTTAGTTTAAGCACATAGAGCCCACAAAATGATATCCTTATGCAGATGAGGATTGAATCTCTTCTTCCTCAAGAGAGATCTTCATTATTCCACATCTTTGCCTTTTAAAATATATCCTATTTACACATATTACATATACATATACATACTTAATAAATTATTTTCACCAAATTTTCTTGGTAACTCTTTACCAATTCCTCAGTTTAAACAGAGTTAAAAATACATTTCATATTTCTTTGCTGTGCTTTTTTTATTTAAGAAAACGGATGTTGTTCTTGTCATGGTTACATCACTTCATATCTTCTTCTTTTCTTGAAATTGACATGAAATTGTTGTGATTAATGTAATTAATGCCTACTTTAATTAATGTAATTAATATATATATATATATCTCTCTCTCTCTCTCTCTCTCTCTCAAAGATGTTCAAGTCAGTAGCTCAGACTACGTTACTGTTCTTTGCTCCGCGGGTCTACTAACTACATCACGAGGCCTCCTTTTCTTGGTGGGTCCCGCACCAAACTTGCAATCAACTCCGATTCCACAGCGAACCGCTACGATTAGTCCATCAGGAACAGCACGACCTTTAAGACATGTGCCACGGGGTCGTCGTGGGCCACGTTCCAAGAATCGAGCCGCTTATAAAAGGTCCTCCGCACCCCCGCTTCTTCATTCAACCCCGCCGCCGACCGGACCCGACACGACACGTCACGATGGGCCGCTCCGCCTTCGGCGCCCTCTTCGCCGCCGTCCTCCTCCTGCCGCTGCTGCTGCTTGCCCACGCCCGACCGAACACGATTCGGCTGCCGTCCGATCGCGCCGCAGGCCTGCATCTCGGCGGCGACGATGACGCGGTGGGTACCAGGTGGGCCGTCCTCATCGCCGGGTCCAACGGATTCTTTAACTACCGGCATCAGGTGGCTGTCCTTCTTCCTCGATCCCTTCTTTCTTCTTTCTTGCGCTTGTTGTGGACCTTTTTCTCTTTGGGTAGAGTATAATGTTTGCTTTGGCATGGAGTAATCTTTTACTTATTCTTCTTTCTAATAAAAAAGTCATTTTTTTGGGTGATCATCTTTTAGGACATCAAGGTGGATTTTTCTAACTCCAATATGTTGAGACCTTTATATTGTTGAGCTTTAATTACTGTTCTTGGTCTGTGAATTTAA
The DNA here is from genome assembly GCA_004837865.1 of Musa balbisiana. NCBI lineage: Eukaryota > Viridiplantae > Streptophyta > Magnoliopsida > Zingiberales > Musaceae > Musa > Musa balbisiana. Next base: position 40,363,725 of record CM017193.1, read on the forward strand.
AGAGCAGAGTTAGAATAAGAAATATTTTTGGTTTTTCGTTTCTTTTGCATGAGTCTTAGAATTGGAAGATCTGTGGAAGACTTCATGGGAGTTTGACCTCGAGGGATACATGATAGATCTTTTGTTGTAACGCGTCTTCATGTGCTTGTTCCCTATTTCATTTGGTCCACTCTTGGGTGTCTGTCGTTACCTGATAGCATATGTAGCCCAAAAAATGACTCTACTTGATTAGATGTTCGAATTTCATGTTGCTTAAAATTTGCTTATAAATTACTTATATATGTGAAAGAAGTACACAATTTTATTTTATGCAAAATTGTATATATTAAATTAAATGTATCTCCCAAAATTGTTCAGTGATTTTCTTATTTATCCCTTTAAATTGAAGTTCTGCATATAAAACCCTCCAAAACCTGAAAAACTTGTATATATTCCATTGTAGTTAATGCCCATCAGCCACTATAAGTTAGTTGTTAGTTGAAACTCAAACTTACACCAAATATCTTTAAAAACTATATATATATATATATATATATATATATATGGTGCTGAATTATTCTTGAGTCCACAAGTTTTGGTTAGAACTGTGACACGCAGGCTGCAGGAATCTAAAATCTTTTGCTTATGTGTCTTAAGGTGATAAGGGGAAGAGTTACACTGGTTGCAAGAACTTGATGTAGGTATCTTTGATGGTCCTTTTCATATCCTTTTGGACTGATTGTAACTGTGGGTTATCTGTACAACCTAATTGGAGCCCAGGGACCACTCATGGAGCATAATATGTTTGGAGAAATGAGTGATACTTCTTTCAGTATGGTGGGGTCGGATATTCGAAATGCATCTTGGAAGCACTTGTAGAGAAGTCTCTTTTATGACCTTCAGTATGATTATTTGGAATCTCAATTTTTCCTTGTTTCCAGATTTCTTAATCCCTTTGACTTTGCTTTTTTTTTTTTCTTCTTTCTTTGTATCAGCTTTGCCTATGCAGCTTGCAGGTATTACATGGTTTGTACTGCAATTTTACTGGTGAACTATTTCCTTGTTCTCCTTTTTCTTTCTGCCAGCTTTAGGTGACATAAGATTGTGTGTTATCTTTAGCTATCAACAACATTAGTTAAAATTTCTATGAGTTTTAGGTGAAACCTAGTCTCATTTTGTTATATTTGTGTCAGACATCTGCTTACGACTTAGAATTTCTATATAATGCCATATCACAAACATTGTTCACTCAAGCTTTCTTTTTGTCCAAGCTTGATGTTGTAAATCTTATATTGCTTTCTTTTTGTGTTTCATTGGTACATGAAACTCTTGAGCATAAACTAAGTTCAACTTGTCTACAATCTTTTTGATGATATGGAAGGTGGTTATAATTTCTACTTTTTTGCTGTCTGCTGAAATACTAAAATAATTCGTCTCAATTATAAAAACTGAGATATTGATTTTGGTCCTGATTGGAGATTTTGGAATATTAAAATTTATGTCCCTTTCTTCTTGTTATGCAAATTCACCTTAGCTCTGCACTTTTTGACTTCTGATCCTTGTTTTTGGCAGAGAACATCCCTTTTCAAAATTTATTTATCTTTAATAAAAAATTCAAGAATCCCATCTCTTTTGTGAATATTCTAACACTTCTCATTTTAAACATGAACTCAGGCAGATATTTGTCATGCATATCAAATCATGAAGAATGGTGGACTGAAAGATGAGAATATTATTGTTTTCATGTACGATGACATTGCATACAATGAGGATAATCCTAGACTGGGGACCATTATCAATCACCCAGAGGGTGGGGATGTTTATGCTGGAGTTCCAAAGGTGCACACTGTATCATAGTTCACCTTTTATTTGTGTCATTCACCAGTGATTCATTGTCTAAGTCTGGGGATATAACTCCTTGCAGGATTATGTTGGAGATGATGTCAATGTGAACAACTTCTTTTCTGTTCTTCTTGGAAATAAAACCGCTCTAACTGGAGGAAGTGGAAAGGTTGTTGATAGCGGTCCAAATGATCATATCTTCATATTCTACTCTGATCATGGTGGACCTGGGGTTCTTGGTTAGTAACTTGATTAGCTGATATCAAGCCATTACATAGTAGATATTACATGATATATTTTTTAAAATTTTCCTAATTTCTTGCTCGAAAGGAAATTATACTTTCTGTTTGTCAAGAAATTTGACCCATACCATATGGATAACACTTGACTTCCCTCTTGTTCTCCTTTTCCTGATTGCATGCTCTAAAGACAATCATAGTTTCTGCTTTTTATAAAGTTTGATCTAACCCAATAGTCATGATTTTGATGGTTGTAATACTTTTAAATCATATTAAGCAAAATTCTTCTTTTTTTCATTTGAGAATTTCCCATTTAACCTGAGAGTACCATTAGATAATATCATGGGGGGAACAGGTTACTAACTTATTGTTTATTGTTACTTGTAGTATATGTTAATAAAATCTGCAATTTTGAAAAGCATTAGACTGACTGAAACTTTGCAGGGATGCCCACCAATCCATACCTTTATGCTGATGATTTGATTTCTGTGTTAAAGAAAAAGCATGCGTCTGGATCTTACAAGAGCATGGTAAGATTTCTTTACATCTCATAGTTGCATAGAACTGCCAAGTTTGAAAACCTTCTTTTGCTTTACTGTTTCAGGTATTTTATCTTGAAGCTTGTGAATCTGGGAGCATATTTGAGGGTCTTCTCCCTGAAGACATAAATATCTATGCAACCACAGCATCAAATGCCTATGAGAGTAGTTGGGGAACTTATTGCCCTGGAGAAGACCCTAGCCCTCCCCAAGAGTACTATACCTGCTTGGGAGACTTGTACAGCATTTCTTGGATGGAGGACAGGTTAAGATTTTTTTATTGTTAGATCATTAAAATCTTAATTTATGCAATTAAAAACTTACAAACATTTCTGGTATATCTTTCTCAGATATGTATTTATTATAAAAGATATTTACAGGTTATATTACCTTTTCATGTGAAAATAAATTATAAATAATTTTTCTGGAGACATATATATATGTTGAGAGATGTATTGTTAATTCTTGTAATTGATTTCTTTTTCTAGGTACAAGTTTCTAACAGTAATACTTGAGCAGCAAAATTTTTGTTCTGTTTCTGTTTTCACCTCTGTTTGGCATTAATGTAAATCAACTAAAATTTCCCTTTTGGATTTGTCCAAGTAATTTTTACAACTTGCAGCATTTGACTGTGATGGTTAAGTAGATTAAAGAACTGTGGTTCTGTAGTATAACTAATAAAGTTGGAAGATTTTGTAACCAAAACCAAGAATAGGAATGATCCTAATCTTGTCCATGTTAATATGGATTAGCTTGAATTTATGAAAATTGTTTGGTTAGGTTCCTTTATTGAATTCTCAGTTCCTGTATCTTTCCTTAAGATTCAATCATGGAGAAATGACTCGTGTGGCTTCTGTTGTATATCTGAAGTTTAAGTTTTACTTTCATGTGCAGTGATATACACAATCTGCGGACTGAAACGTTGAAGCAGCAGTATCATCTTGTAAGTGCTTGAGATTATGCTTCCTTATTGCATATCACCTGTTTGGATGGCCTTTGGGTCTGATATACTTGTTCTAATGGTGTTTGCAGGTCAAGACCAGGACTGCAGTTTCTGAATCATATAGGTTTGGTTCACATGTCATGCAATATGGGGATCTAGAACTCAACATGAAAAACCTTTTCTTATACTTGGGTTCAAATCCTTTAAATGACAATGCCACATTCATTGATGATAACTCATTATTGTCATTTTCAAAGGCTGCTGTGAACCAACGGGATGCAGATCTAGTTTATTTCTGGCATAAGGTTGGCATTATCCTTTATCTGTAGTTTGCTTGTAGTTAATTCTTCTGATTATTTTTGGTCTCTACACACATTACATGGTTTTGGATCAGCAAAATTTCATGTTTATGACCATTTTCTTATTTCTTCATTTGTTTATGACTGATATATTCTTTTCTTTATTCAAGTATCGGAGGGCGCTCGAAGGCTCTTCTCATAAACTCAATGCTCAGAGGGATTTGCTCGAAGTAATGTCCCATCGGTTGCATATAGATAATAGTATAGAACTCATTGGGAAGCTGCTGTTTGGTTCTGGGAAAGCATCAGAATTGCTGAAATCTGTTCGAACTGCAGGCCAACCTTTAGTGGATGACTGGTCCTGCCTCAAGTCAATGGTGAGTAGACTGATTGGTTTACTTCTGAACAATTTCGGTCTGACTGGTTTAAAATGCTATGAATCCTTCGGAGAAGTATTTTATGCTTCACCTTTGATGGTTTACACAGCTTGGCCTTTCACTTTTCGCATTGTTTGCTCGCAAGCATGGAAGTTGTCACGAGGATTCTTATAAATGTTAACATCACGTTCTAGAGAGGCCTTTATACATGTTCTTGTCTTGAATTAAGACAAGAAAATAGCGTTAATAATGTTATTAGCAATTGGGCATCCTTGAGGCTTTACATGTCGGTATCGCATTTGTTTGACGTGGTACAATTTTTGATCCAAGCTAAGCCTCTTGTGTTGGATATTTTATTGGCAAATCAATCGGTGTGTTTTATCCAGCTCTTTTGGGCAAATATAGCGAGGTACAATTTAGTGACACATCGACCTGATGCTTGTTCTCTTTTTCTTTCCAGGTAAGGACTTTCGAAAGCCACTGTGGATCTCTATCGCAATATGGGATGAAACATATGCGGTCTTTGGCGAACATCTGCAATGCGGGTGTTAGCAAGGAGACGATGGCCGAGGTGGCTGCTCAAGCGTGCACCGCTGTCCCCTCCAACCGCTGGAGCTCTCTCCACAGGGGATTCAGTGCCTGATGTGGACATGAAAAACCAGTATTATGTTAGCAAATTGTTCCTACTCTCTAAGGAAGTTGCTTGGCAATCTTCTCCTGCGATGCAAATATACTGCTGAAGGCTGGAGAAATTTGAATACGACTAGTTCATTTAATTCCATGTAATCGTGTACAACGTTCATGCTCGATTATTGAGGCCTAAGTATGTAAATGGCCCTTTCTCAATAGTCGGTCCTGTGATTAAACTTCATGATATACTAAAATTATGGCTTGTAATAGTGATATATATAGTTGTTAATCAGATGTTATTTTATTGGAAGTTCTGAATTATCATGACAACATAATATCCAGCTGCCTTTTGCTTCAAATATAATCTGGTTTCTCAATGAACACCTACACTTAGCTAAACATTATATGTAAAGTATAGTTATATCAATCAAGCTCAATATTTTCATCTACCAATACAATATTCTAAATCAAGCTCAATATTTTCATCTATCAATCAAGCTCAATATTTTCATCTACCAATATTATATTCTAAATCGGTTTTCTTTTTTTTTTTGGGTGAATCGATGCAACGAAATCCAGACATTTATGTTCTTTTTTCCGACGTGGCGCACTAGTGCGTGTCTCCAAATGGGTGCGGCGGCTTTCGCGTCTTGGCTCAGTTACCAAACAGGGAAAAATGCCTTTCATTCGTCAGCTTAAGCGTGGGACCCAAAAACAAAGAGACAGAGAGATCGATATGGTGGAACCCAGGGGCGCGTTTTGCTCGATGGCGGTTTAGCCTAGATGGCTGATCGTTGACGAATGAGACGGAGCAACGCGAGCCTATAACAAGAGAGGAGTCCCCGATCCGATGCCACCTTCTCCTTCTTCGCGTCCGGGCTCTTTACCCTTTCTCCTCTCTCTCTCTCTCTCCCTGGTTCCGATTCCATCGTCGCCCTCGTCCCTCATTAGCCGTAAGTTCCGATGACTCTTAATTGTATCAGTAATTAGTCTATTGAATAATTCAATGTTTTATCCCCTTTGGTTGATGCCATCCTCGTGGATTTATTCTCCGATTTGGGTTTCATCTCACTATTCCTCAATAAGTTCTACCACGATCTTCATTTGTTGGTTTAATTTCCAGATTCTTTTGGTTCTTCTTCTTGCAGTCGAATTCTTGTATTTCGATTACGTCGTCCTTGGATTTGAGGACTCTTTTTGCCCTTCTAGGGTTAGGATTTTTGACGCAGGATAATTATCGGTTCTCACGTATCAGGATTCATTGATCACTAGGCTTATGTGATGAAATGCGTTTTCCCCTTTGGTAAGATTGCTAATATGTTTTAGACATTGGAGTCGACTTGGGTTTAGCAGCGTACGATCACGATGAGCGAGGTATTCGATGGTTACGAGCGCCAATACTGTGAGATCTCCGCGTCTCTCTCGCGTAAATGCACATCTGCTGCTCATCTCGATGGAGGTATCATTCTTTTATTAGCGAATTTACTGTTAATCTTCCCATTGCCTTTGCCGTGAACAATTATTTGTGATCTAATTGTTTTGAACAAAAAACTGGATTCTTTTGGCAGAGAAAAAGAAGCAGAAGGTCTCGGAAATCAAAGCTGGCCTGGATGATGCAGAAAATTTGGTAATGTACCCGATTAGTATACATGCTACATTCATAAGCAAGATCTTTATTCTGAAACGTTTGAAGGATTGCTTTTATAGATTAGGAAGATGGATCTTGAAGCGAGAAGCTTGCAGCCGAGTGTAAAGGCAGGATTGCTGGCAAAGCTGAGGGAATACAAATCAGACCTTAACAACTTGAAGAGTGAACTGAAAAGAATTACCACCCCTAATCCTACCCAAGCTTCAAGGGAAGAGCTGCTGGAGTCGGGGAAGGCTGACATGATAGCGGTATGACAGGCCTCGTATTCTTGTTTTACCCTTATTAGAGTTTGGGCACCACACCGCATGCATGTTAATCCAGTAGCCATGCAATTATATGTTGCTTTGTTTCTTTTTCTAATTCTGTGATTTGTTACATTGGTATCTTGGACCAACAGGCTGATAGGGCACCTATTTGCGATCCTAACTTTTTTGTTGTCTCTATGCTGTTTCCAACTCGCTCTTGGAATTTTTTAATATTTAGGTAATTCATTATTCTTGCCTTGGTAGTTGGCCCTACACAGTAAGCAATTGGAAGTAGGAAAAACCTGTTGCATTATAAATTACCAAGTATAGGTATTTTTTTTGTATGTATATGCAATTAACCAATTATTAGCAGCACTGGAATCTATGAATGAGTGAGATTAATCAAGAGCTTAAAAAATGTCAATACTTTAGTAAGAATTAAATAAGACTAATCTAGGTCAACTCATATGAGGTGAAATCAAAACTTATGGTAGAAAGTTGTTTTCCATGTTTCTCGTCACCATTTTAATTTTTTGTTTTTTTTACATCATGCTTTTATGAAGTTGAATGTTATTGAACACTATGAAGAAGAAAGAGTGGAAAAAAAAGCTGAATCCCTTTTGTGTACGGGTTATACACATTAGGTTGGAAGTGTACCTCTAAATTCTAAAACAATGTGATGTGCATAACTGACTATTTGGAGATGACATGGAGCTGGAAGGTGTCTGGCATAGAAGAAAAGAATAATTAACACTTCACCTAAACCTAATTGCTGGATTTTCACTTGGTGGATTTGGATGCTGTAGTTTGGGCCTGGTTGGTGGATATATCAAGAATGGTCCCTTGCTAGAGTAGCGGTATTTCTATCCTTATTTTTTCTAATGATACCTGCATTGTTTCTAGAGAAAGAGAATTACATTATCAATAGATTTTGTAGGTTCGAATTTATCGAGTACATTGTAGTGATTTAAATAAGCACTCTAGCGCTCGCCTAGGCACTCGGGTGAGGCATGGCGAGGCTTAAGCACCTTATATGAGAACCAGGCAGCACGCTTCAATGAGGCGCCGCCTGGGCGCTCGCCCGAGCCTACGTGTCGGGCGCTTCGGGCTAGCGTTCGATTCATATAAGCATTGATTACAATAGGCGCTCAGGCGAGGCGAGGCGAGGCCCGAGCGCCTCGCTTCAAAGAGGGCCGCCTGGGCGCTTCGGGCGAGCTCCTAGGTTAAACCAGGTGCCTGAACCAAATTTTTAGGTTTGGTTGGTCTCCGATGCTTTAGTTGGTTCAATTGAACCAACTAAATCACTGATATCAGGCTCCCTCTCACAATTTCCCCGACTTCCCCAATATTAACATTCGCGATTTTGCCACCGAGATTTCTTCTCTACTGTCGTTGCTCTCTGCTGCCACTGTCGCTGCTCGTCGCTATTGTCACTACTCGCAGTTCCCGTTGTCGTCGCTCGTTGCTCTCGTTGCCGCTCGCAGCTCCCGCTATCGCTTGCTGCTCCTGTTGCCGCTCGCAGCTCTCGCTCGTCGCTCCCATTGCCGCTCGCAGCTCTCGTTGTCGCTCGCCGCTCCCACTGCCGTCGTCGCTCGCCGCTCCCACTGTCGTCGTCGCTTATCGCTTCCGCTCCCGCTCTAGCTATGGCTGTTGCCTGCTACCGCTGCCGTTGCCTCAGCAGCCTTAATCTTCTCACACTCTTCTCACTATACTGTTAACAGTATATTGTTAATTGTATACTAATAATAGTATTTTTATTTATTAGATTAATAATATATTATTTTAATTTTAATACTATTAATTTTTATTTATTTAAAATTATTGTTAGGTTTCAGAATAAATGACAAGTGTACAGAGCAACTCAATAGATTTGATTTAAAATTTTATTGTTTGATTTTTGAGACTTTTTATTAATGTGACATTGTGATTTTGTACCTGATTTTCTTAATTTTATAGTGTATTTTTATTTGAATAATTATATTTATTAATTATATTATATATTTTTATATTTTACGTCTCGTTTCGCTCGAGTGAGTGCCTAACGCCTCGAGCATTTTTGGACCTTGGCGCCTAACGTTTTTTAAATCATTGCATATAAGGCAACCGAACTAGACTTTTAAGTTTGGTTCAGTTCAATAGTAGTTAGTTGGTTCGATTTAACCAACTAACGCATGTAGTTCCTGTTGCCAACCCTAGTTTGTGTTTTCTCCTGTTGCCTCCGCCGCCGACACTTTCTGTTGTTACCTCCGTCGCAGACGCAATGAACCGAATATTTCTCTATCACCGACCAAGTCTTTCTCCCGTTGCTTTCGCTGCCACTGTTGTCCGCTACCGTTGCTGTTGTCCACTACTGTCGTTCGCAGCGCTGCTACAGCTGTCTTAGACTAATTGTCCGCCACCATTGCTTCTCTTCCTACTTTCCACTGTCGGTGATATTTTTTATCCCTTTACTAATTATATTATATATTTTTATATTTTAATATTTTAGAGCGCCTCGCTTCGCTCAGGCAAACACTTGGATGGGCACCTAGTGCCTCGAGCGTTTTGGGACCTTGTCACCTTTTGGCACTTATCACTGAGCTGTACAAAATGATTTTTACTTGTGCTTTGTCAACATGTTAACATGCTTATCAGACATTAGAGGTTATTAAGTGCAAAATGTTCAAACCTTTCCGACTGTATATGCCATTATATTTGGAATATTTTATGCTGCAGGTCTCTGCTGATCAAAGGGGACGGCTATTGATGTCAACAGATAGACTTAATCAGTCTACTGACAGGATAAAGGAGGGTAGAAGGACGATGCTAGAGACAGAAGAACTTGGTGTTTCAATTCTTCAGGACCTACATCAACAACGGCAATCTCTCTTGCATGCCCATAACACAGTATGTTTCTGTGATAATGATATTTTTCTTGTTATCACTTTTTTGGTCTTTATCTAGAGTTAATCTATCATATCAGTTTCATTAATAGTTTAATGCTTGTTTATGTGAAAATCACAGTCCAAACCAATCTGACTGTGAATCATAAAATTCGAGACTGTAAAAAAATTCTGGTTTCTTTTTTCCGGCTAACCTACTAGGATTAGTGCATGCTAGTGAAATGATATTTATTCATAAGCTGAAATCGATGTCATAAATGTAGTTCAAGACTGCCTTAGTTGGGGTTGGCTTTTCATCAATCATCTAATACTTGCCACATGTGATATGTGTTTCTATGGTTTAATGCTGAACAGAGGGAAATTAAGTGCCAATGGTATCAAGGATGACAAATATAAATGACTTCATCTGGAAACATGTGTTGCAAATCCAAAACTTTCTCCGGTGCAAAAGATTTTGAAATTTAGTTCTTCCAAATTCTGAATATGATCTTTTGAATAAATGCTTTAGCAGTTCCTAGGGACTGTGTTGGTTATTTTAGTTAAATCATAAACATATTTCCAAAAGGTGAACTTAGAAATGTCGATTACACACATAATGCACTCTTAGAATATGTTGCCCTAAAGAAAGTTCCTTGATTTCATTTATATATTATACAATGAGTTTTTGGCTTGTTAAGTTGATCAGTCATTGGCAGACAAATGGCAGACATCCACGTAGATACTTCTTGTCTTCAACATGCTGTAGTTTTTACATGATCATGAAAGCTAGCTGCTATGGTTTTTGAGAGTTAAATTAACTTTTAAAAAGGATACTTAATATGAAATTCTTTCACATTGGATAGGACAACCTGGAGGGGCATGAACACTCCTTCCAAGTGTTATAGGCTTTCACTAATGCATTTAACCAGAATAGGTGTTTTTAAGAACTGTATGGTGGGATGCCTTCGGTAGATTTTTAGTGTTGGAAAAATCCAAACGTCGGGTTGCTATAGGGTCAATATATAAAATATTGGTGTGAATTAGGGATTTACCTGACAAAATTGAGACTTCATCAGTGTTGCATTAAGTTGAATTAGGGATCAACTCACCAGTGTTACATTTGGGAATCAAGTAGAATCCCTGGGTTGACAATGCCAGCTAGGTTTGTGGCCGATGGCTATTTTAATCTGCTTTGTTGCAGTTCCATCCTCCATTGAAGTCTCTTTTTTCAACCTTTTTGATGCGAAGGCACCGTGTTTCACCAATAAGTTGTTTTAGCCCATTGTTGTAGATGTAGGAAGACAAAAGAGCTCTGCAGAATCTATTCTGCATGCAATGAACAAAAGCTCTCTATTCTGCATATGATGTACGATATGTGATGATTCTTAGTTCATGTTGGATTGCAGCTGCATGGAGTCGACGACAACATCAGCAAGAGCAGGAAGATCCTGACTGCCATGTCAAGAAGGATGGATCGGAACAAGTGGATCATCGGCGGAATCATGGTGGCTCTGGTTCTGGCGATTATGGTGATCCTGTACTTTAAGCTCACTCATTGAAGACGTGCCAACTCATGGTTGGGGTTCTGATGAGTGTGCCGTAAGTCTTGCTACGGTTGATGTGTGTTTCGTTTGCATCGCATGATCGTTTATTTCCATGGAAGAACTTATTCATTGGTTGAGCTTCTCTTATGCGGTTCTTTGGGTGTGTGGTGTCAACTGCTTCGTTGACCAGCCTCGTCTGTTCTCGACACAAACGTAACATAGAGATCTGATGGTTGATGATGTCGTTTTAGCATATCTTAATTTGATCAAATGTCTAAAACCAAATAGAATCCCATCTCCGAGTCGGATGAAATATGCAAATCTGTTTATGACTGGAACATGCACCAGTGTGTTAAAAAATGCCCATCTTTTCTTTTTAAACGTTTGCGTAAAATGATGCGCATAGGGAGGTTGGAATTCATTAGAAATCAAGTTCTTAAAGATCAAACTCCTTGACCTGAATCAACATTAGGGTGGGGAATGGCTGCCGGTTTGGCTACATGTAATGTGTATATTTCATTTGTATTTTGTTAGCTATAACGTAGATCATGTCGATCTTTAGGGGATTACTGGACGTGCAGATAATAATAAGATGATCCATGGAGGAGGATAAGACGTCTACAAATACATTTTTTATGATCTTGTTGCATCACCGGTGTGATCTATGCTCATTTATGGTCGTGCAGGGCACGACCATAACGAAATACTTCGTTGAAGGGAAGCTATAAATCTCAAGATGTAACCATGACGAAATACTCCGTTCAGATGTGGAGGGAGGTTAGCTCACAATTTTTCTTGATTTAATGTGTTATGGGTCTTTCATGTAGAAAATAGGTTAGCTCACCTATTTGCGAGGAGCACATAGGTGACAGACTTTTACATTTAAAGTGCTTTAAAAGAGGTTCTAGTGATCAACATTACGAAAGTATGTAATCACCTATGCCTAGAGGAGTCATAGGTGGCAAACTTTTACATTCAAAGTGCTTCAACAGAGGTTCTAGTGATTAGTATGTAATCATGGCAAACTTTTACATTCAAAGTGCTTCAACAGAGGTTCTAGTGATCAGTATGTAATCACTTATGCCCAGAGGAGTCATATGTGTCAGAAGCTTACTCGGATATAATATCAATCGATAGTCCATCTAAGCCTGATTACACATGACCGTTTACCTAGTGGGGCATGGACCTCCTACAACCTTTCCAAAGGTCTCGAGCCAATGAAGGTTTCTCATTGTGGAAATAGATTATTTCACAAAATGGGTGAAGGTGATCCATTAGAGTCTATCATCGAGAAACAAATTGAGTGATTCGTGTGAAAGAACTTTATCACTTGCTTCAGAAATTAACTCAATTTAACAACGAGTTCTGCCAATCCTACAAGATTCAATTGAAATTTAGCTCGATGGCTCATTTCCAAACTTATGGTCTCATCAAAATCACCAACCGAAGGATTGGATGGATGAGCTGCTAAGATGAATTAAATATTACACTCTGAACTCCTCTAACAAGAGCCTCAAAACACACCTTGTTAGAAGGGAGGAACAAATGATAAAAAACATCTACTATCCAACATATAATCATCATGAGAAAGCTATTGCGAAAAAAAAAATCAAAATCACTCTCCATCCATCTACCATGGATAAAAGTCTAAGACTCCCTCCTGTCGCTTGCATGAATAATAAATTATTCCCTGAATCAAAAAAAATTTGGTGTATATCTGATCTAGAACTAGGAAAAGACAATATCTGATCTTGACGGAAACGAGTCAAAAAGATTTCTCACAACATCGAACTGAGTACAAATGATGCCTTAAAAGCTCGATACTTCACACTACGCCGCCCTCGAAAATGGGTTGACTCAAAACGTCGACACATGCGACGACCTCACTTTTGGCAACGCAAAGCAAAGGCTGGTTGGTGTTCCTTTACACCGAGAACCGAGGTGCGTGCTCCATCTCCAATTCTTCCCACTTCCAATTACAACCCTCTTTCGCCCTATTTACCCAAAATTTAAACCCACACCGATAATAACTCCTCTCCAAAAGCATCCGACCCCCCGTGCACAGCTCTCACCTAAAATTCCTCACACTTTAGTAGTTCAACCCAAAGCCTACCATAATCTCTAGCGTCAATTTCCCCATAGCAATATTTGACAAGCATTTGTACAACCAACGAATGACAAACTAAGTTACAAGACGTAAGACAGCAAAATCAAAGCAACGATGAGACCTTTCACAAGAAGATAAATATCATCAAAGACAGTTGAATAGGCTCAGTTCAGGAAGCAACTCCAATCCACAGTGAAAAGATAAGACACGCTACAAATCCAAGGCACCAAATCTAAAGCAAGTATGAAATGTTTCAAAAGCACTGATAGCATTAAATTCCAAGAAAATGCATATCATCGAAGATATTTAATAGATCATCACCATGCATATATTAGTCCAACATACTGAAAGCTAAACCCTATATCCTTGGTGCGACAAAATCAAGAAAGCAACTCCAATCCAAAGTAGTTGAATTCGTGGATCATCACCACGCATAAACAAGCAGTACATTGTACTGAAACCTAAACCCTACATGCTCAATACGAAAACATCAAATGCTCCAAGTGCTTCACTCCTGAAAACCTTTGTCTCCCTACTTCTCGGAAGAGTTGGGTCCTCTCTTCTTCCCGAATCCAACAACTGAAGATTACAAGAGAACAACAAATATCCGAATGACTTTTATGCATCACAATCATATAATCGATAACTTATCTATCAAGATTAGAGGTCATGGAGGGAGGGAAGGTACCTGCGGTGACGAACCGGCGGTTGTACTGCATCCGCTTGTAGGCCCTGCCCCTGGGCTTCTTCTTCTTGTCCTGCTTCGCCACTTTGGGGGTTTGCCCCCTCACCTTCCCGGCGCGAGCCAGAGATCCGTGCACCTTCCCTGAGAAAAGATTTACCGGTCAATGATAAGGAAAAAGCAAGAATAGGAAAAGGTGTGACTCGAGAATTCGCAGATCGAAGAAGAGAAACGAACGCCCTCACCCATGGCAGATGTGAATCAGCTCCTTCAACGAGGCGGCGAGAGAGGAGCGGCGTCAATGCAAACCTTTCGATTAGGGTTCGGGTGCGAGGTAAGTGACGGTATTTATAGAGCGGCGACAGAGTCGATCACGTGAGATGCACGTAAGTTATTCGGAGGCGTTATTTTGCCCGTCTTATGTTTACAAAATAACAGGTTTCGCCCAAAACCGGTATACTATCGTCATTCTCCCGTTACTTTAGCGGTCAGAATAAAACGGCCTAAATGTTCCTCTCTCTATGATTCCTTCGACGCCTCTTCTCCAAACCCTAATCGGTCGATCTACTCCCCACCAAGGCTCTGATTTGCTTGTTCCATGGAGATCTGCCGATCCGCCTAGGTGATCTATCCCTTATCGTCGGTTTCCTTTATTTGAGATTCGTTTTGCGATCTCTGTCGAATCCATCCCAAGTTTCCGCCATGGTGCTCGGCGATAACGACTCCTCCTCCCCCGTTGAGGAGCAAACGGCTAACCCGGATCCACAGCCAGTTTCAGATGCCCCTCCGGCGAGGGAGGCGGCGGCGGAGGGCGACGGCGAGGTCGAGTCCCTGGCTCGCAGGATTCAGGAGGCTCTCGCCGTCGGGAGTCGGCACCGATTCTGGGAGACCCAGCCGGTGGGGCAATTCAAGGACGCCCGTGATGGTAGCCTCCCGGAGGGTCCTATCGAGCCACCGATCCCCGTGTCCGCCGTCAAGCAGGAGCCCTACAACCTCCCCGCTCTCTACGAGTGGACCACCTGCGATATGGACGACGACCAAACGTGCGCGGAAGTCTACAACCTTCTCACCAACAACTACGTCGAGGACGATGAGAACATGTTCCGCTTCAACTACTCCAAGGAGTTCCTCCGGTGGGCGCTCCGCCCGCCTGGCTACTTCAAGGCCTGGCACATCGGCGTCCGCGTGAAGGCCACCAAAAAGCTCGTCGCCTTCATCACCGGCGTGCCCGCCAGGATCCGTGTGCGGGATGAAGTCGTCCGGATGGCCGAGGTCAACTTCCTCTGCGTCCACAAGAAACTGCGCTCAAAGCGGCTTGCCCCCGTGATGATAAAGGAGGTCACCAGGCGGGTCCATTTGGAGAACATCTGGCAGGCAGCCTATACAGCCGGGGTCGTCCTGCCGACTCCCATCACGACCTGCCGCTACTGGCATCGCTCGCTGAATCCAAAGAAACTCATCGATGTGGGGTTCTCCCGCCTCGGAGCTCGGATGACTATGAGCCGAACGATCAGGCTTTACAAGCTTCCAGAGGCAACTGTGACGCCCGGGTTCAGGAAGATGGAGCTTCGCGATGTCGCAGCAGTCACCCGGCTGCTGAGGGATTACTTGAGCCAGTTTGTGGTTGCGCCAGATTTCGACGAGAATGATGTGGAGCATTGGCTTCTTCCCTTGGAGAATGTGGTCGACAGTTTTGTGGTTGAAAGCCCTGAGACTCATGAAGTGACGGACTTCTGTAGCTTCTATTCTCTTCCTTCTTCGATTCTGAATAACCCAAACTACTCGGGATTGAAGGCTGCTTATTCATACTACAATGTGGCTATGAGAACTCCTCTGCTCCAGCTGATGAACGATGCACTTATCGTGGCGAAGCAGAAGGACTATGATGTCTTCAATGCACTTGATCTCATGCACAATGAGGTCTTCCTGAAGGAGCTGAAGTTTGGGCCTGGTGATGGACAACTCCATTACTATCTATACAACTACCGGCTTAGGAGTGCTTTACAGCCTTCGGAGCTAGGGCTCGTTCTTCTGTAGGTTGTTGTAGCCATGCTGGAATTATGGTGGGTAATTGCCCTTTCATTTTTGTCCATGTTGCTTTCATTACAATTTGCTGCATTATGTGGTCATCATGCTAGTTGTTGTGAGTCTGAATCAGGGTACTTGCATTGAGTCCATCATGGGCTGGGCTTTTAGTTACTTTTGCATTCACTGTCGGAGATGCGATTGGAACTTGATTAAATGTGAAATTTATGGCGTCCTTTTTCCAACATTGACCTGTTATTCTTCTAGGTTCCAACTGTCTTAAGGCAATCCTGAAAGTTGTGGCAAGACTTTCCACCGGTAAAAGCATCGGACTCTCATAGTGAACCGAAAGTAAGGTGTAATAGTTGCGTTGTTTTGCTGCTATTGATTGCATCTGTCTGTGTGTATATGTGTGCTAGATTTGTCGGCTTGTTCTCTCTGGTTAAATTGCATATGCTTTTGTTGCATTATTTTCCAATCTCTTGTCGGAACTTTCGGCTCTAAGCAGTTCTTTGTTTCTACTGTGTGATGTATCCTATTGCTGATGTAGCTTATATTGTTGGTACATCAATAAGCATGTGTTATTGTATGTTAGTATCTCAAAAAACTACATGTTGTTGATTTTTGCTAGCTTTAAACCAAAGAAATAGGTGTCTTCATCATCAATCAACTTGCTGAGTTTTTATCATCTGTGGACATACTTGTGGAACTGAACAATGACGAAGCATGAATACTCATATATAACAAAGATTCTTTTGAAAGGAGATATTATTCTTGATAGAAGGAAAACTAGTAAGTCGAATATTTGGTAGATGAGTATGTATCTAAAGACACTTGGTAAATTAAAGATCATCTAAGCCAATGTGATGTTCTCTTAGAAGTGCACCCATTGCATACATAACATAACCTTGCATTTTCCATGTTTGGGTGAAAATAGCTCTTAGTTTGGGAGTGCCGCTTTATGTGTATATAGCTTGACATTGGGTGAAAATAGTGGTTTATTTTTCTTTCACTTTGATTTCTTTGTGCAAATTTATTTCCTATTTCTGTTATAGTATCAAATTTTATATGGTACCCCAAGCAGGACAAGTTTAGTATTGCATTCTAGGCTATGGCAACTACCATATAAGGAAACATATTTTGTTTGATTTAGACATTTTATAATATAACACACAAAGGCTATAAAAATGTGGTTTGTTGAATAGATCCTATCCCATGAAATGCAAACAGTAAATACAGTCAAAGCGCATGGGTAAGATGCACATGGAAATTACGTCATCTACTTGGAGTGTGCACATTATGTAGCTATAGTAAAACACAAATTTTTATAACTTGGACTAGTATTTCTTTTTGAAATATTGCGTTAGTGTTAAAGAATAGCTTCATCATCTTTTCAAGTCTTTCTCTGTGATTCTGTGGTTCACATGCGACATCAACCTTTGTTAACACTCTTTAGGTTTTACATTTTTGCTGTCCTATTTTGCATCTGTGGTTGGATCATACCACATATGATTCTTGTTTTTATTTTTCTTTCTGACTACATCACTTGAGTTTCATGCTCTCCTTTGCTTTCATATATGTTCCATCACACTGTTATATTTCACCCTCATTTTTCTGTATTTGTTTCACTTTACATTAAAAAACTGCTTGAATGCCGTTCTAGTTGCTGAAAACTTCGTAACCTTTGGTCTGCGATACACTTGCCTTGGTGAATTCCTGTTCGTATTTTCAATTTTCCATGTCAAGTTGGAAATTAGATGCCATCTCATTGTGGCCCAATGTGAAGCTAAATTTGATGGCAATTTATTGCTGAAACTTGTGCAATCCTCACATATCTCAGTGTATCACCTTTCTGGATTTGGTTCTCTTGCATGTCGTAGGTTGAACCTCCCTTGAGCTATCTGCTTTTTGGATTGGCAAATAACATTTGATCTCTGATAATGAAGAATGTTCACCATTAATGTCTGTGCATATTGTGATCATACTTTTCTTTGTTTACTTAGCTTTGATACGTCTACAGACATATGCCAACTTAAAGAGAGCATTTTGCTTCATTGTTGCTTAAAGATACCACAAGTTCCTTATCACAATAGCGAAGTTGTGTCGAGTTTCCTGGCCATCTACTTATATTAACATGGGATTTATCCATCTGTGAATTCGTCTCTTTTTCCTTAGTTCTTCAAGATTGGTCTCTTTATCTTCTCAGAGACTGAGAACTATGAGAATACATTCCAATCAAAGAAGTTATTATCAGAGAGCACAAAATTTTCTTACATAAGCATCCCAGTTAGGAGGTCAGAAATAAGTGATATTGTTCTTGTTCTAACTCAAACTGGTTTTCGACAAATTATAGATTTGACCAAGCAAATTACAAGAACAGTGATGGGACAGGACTGGGTTTCCTGGAAGATTTAACCAAAGATCACAAACTACAGATGAACATATTCAAAGACTAGTTTGCTGGTCATAGTCATCTGTCCCCTGCTGTCTCACTCTCCTTCAGCTCTTCATCCAATTATGAGTTGTAGATCTGAATAAAAGTGTGAAGATGTTAATACCCAGATGTGATGGTACATCTCATCTTCCAACGTTACAAAAGCAGCCAGAAGGTACAAGAAGAATAGATGCTCATCACCCATCTCATAGCTTGTGCTAATTTAAGTAGCAGCTGTGATGTTCATATACCGGATGACAGATCATAGTCAATCATCTTAGCAGAACTATACAGCTTCTAACTATAAATTGTACGTATAAAATATTGAGATAATACATGTTTACAGTATTTCCCATTATGAACTACTATATGTTGTTGCTTTGATGTCGTCGATCAGGAATTGGCATAGTTTGATTTTGTCCCGAAGTGAGGTGGCCGAAGTTGGGGAAGGTCTGGTTGAAACGGTCCTAAGGTGGTAGTTGAGCGTCCGAGATCGCTTTCGAGTCAGTCCGAGGTGGGCTCTGGCCTTCTCAAGTTCTAGAGATGAGTTGAGGTGTGTCTTGGCTTCATTGGGAACCCTACATAAACAGTCAATGTTGGGGGAGGGTATGAACAGAAGAAGTTTTTGGCTTCTCGACCCGACCCCTCCGATGATATAGTTAGTTTCAGGAGAGTATGAATAGAAGAAGTCTTCAGTTTGATCCCTCGTTCAACCCATAGGGATCAACTTTTATACTTGAGCAACCGATGAAAGGGGATCGCCAGCTAAGGGGGCTTGGCCTGTACATCCTCTTGTAGTTTATTCATGCAGATGGCCACCCATACATCTCCTTGCAGAGCATCGTCAAAGAAGGACGATTGCAGGGGCATCACTTGTCAGTCCTAACAACTACCAGGGTTGATCGAGCAACAGTCAGCGGTGCGAGTTGATTAGAGGGGAGGCAGACAGGGTTTGTCTCCTAGGAGTTACTACCCCTATACTACTTTCCCCTAAGTTGCGGTTCACCGGGAGTTAGGTTTTTGCCCTACTATTCATTGCTGGGGAGTAGTGATGTGGGCTTCATTTTGTTCGCATCAACGCCTAGGGGGTTCACCAACTGGCTGGCCGAGGCCAACATCAGCACATCATTGTCCTCCCTGAAGGCATGCTTCGGGATGCTTCGAGACTTCGTCGGAGGGGTTGAGGCACATCATTCAATCTTTTCATTGGTCAGGGATAACTTGGTCTGGTTCTTTAACTTGCATGTTATGAGTGCGCCTCATTTGATGGGCCTATTGTAATAGAACGTGTCGATGTGGGTCGGGTTTCCCGGCTTGCGTATCTCGAGCGTGTTATGTCAAACGTCCTGCCAAGACCAGTGTTGTGGTACGGGTCAGGTTTTCCGACTCGTGTGCCTCATGTGTGTTGTGCCTTATTTGCATATTGTGGTAGGCGTTCATCCCTACATAGCGGGCCTTGGTCCTTGCTATAGTAGGTTAGGGGTTTTCACTGTGGCGAGTCTTTGTCCCCACCGTGATGGATCTTCCATCACTATCGTAGTGGGTTGAGGGCCTCCACCGTAATGGGCCAATGGGCTTCCATCACAGCGAGCCTTCTTCCCCACCATGGTGGGTCTTCATCTCCGTCGTAGTGGGCTAGTGGGCTTCCATTGTAGCGGGCCAATGGGCTTTCATCGTAACGGGATGGGGGCCTCCGTCATAGTGGGCCAATGGGCTTCCATCATAGCAGCACCTTGGTCGGTCGGGTGTAATTCAGGGGGACTAACAATGGGTCTATCAGGGAGGCCCCGAGAGGTGCGGGAGCGAGCAAGGGCTGGACCGTCGATTGTAGTGTTGGGGGTGGGGGCGCTTGTTGAGCTAGCTAAGGTAGGAGGGAGGTAATGGCTTGCATCATCTCAGCCATCGTATGTACCTAATGTGTGAGGCTTAGGAATGCCTCGACAAGGATGAGTGAGTGTCCTATATTTGGCGTCAGAGGGGAGAGCTCAGGGTCGCTGAACAGACTAATAATGCCATGAGGTTTGTTCCGAGGTGGAGGCGTCCACTTATGGGAAAGAGAGTAGTTATCCTTATTGCTTGAAGGTACTTTGTGCAGGCGATGGTGCCTCCTCGCTAGAGTGCTCATTGAGGGGGTTCGCAAGTGGACGTTCTTGTAACATTTGGGCCATCCTTCTAGTGTCAAAATGTTGTTGCCTTAATGTCGTCGATCGGGAATCGACACAATTTGATTCCCTCCCAAAGGCGCAAACTCATCTTAATAGCCCATGTGGTAATCAAGTGAGGTGGCTAGAGTCAGGGAAGGTCTGGTTGAAACGATCCCGAGATGGTAGTTGTTTTTAAGAGAATATGAATAGTAAAAGTCAAGTCCGATCCCTTGTTTAAACCCTGGGGATCAACTTTTATACTTGGGCGACTAGTTAAAGGGGACCGATGACTAAGAAGGGTTGGCTCGTACGTCCTCTTAGAGCTTATTCATGCAGACAACCACTCGTACAGCTTCTTGCAACGTGTTATCAGAGACGGACGATTATAGGGGCATCGTTTGTTAGTCCTAACGATTGTCGAGAGTGACCAAAAAATGATTGGCGATGTCCAATGAGGAGAGGGGAGGCAGAGAGGGCTTGTTGCCGAGGAGTTACTGCTTTGTATTGCTTTCCCCTAAGTTAGGGTTCACTAGGGCGATAGGTTTTCGTACGTTCATTGCTGGGGAGGGGTGATGTGGACTTCTTTCTGTCCGCATCAGCACCCAAGATCGACATCACCATCATTTAGTAAAACTACTCATAAGAGTAAAACCTTTTTATCAAATGTCACAGATGGTACGTGTCGATGATGAACCATTCACAAAAAAACCTAGCAGAGCAATATCTGGTTTGTCTTACAAAATAAAAAAACAATATCAACTGTTTCTTGGAAAATCATCAATATTAAAACAGTTGCCTACTTTTTTGGCTTTTCAACAACTCTCATAAAATAAGACAAAGACCGGTCACTGCAACCACTAACACCTGATTGTAGGCTCTAAAGCAACTTGCAGAAAGGAGGAAACATGTGAGTCTGAAGCTCGTTATTGATCATTGCTTAGTCCATTTGAGCAACAATATCCAACAAACCCAGAGAACAACATAGTGAATCTACAAGACTGTGTGTTGAGATTACCATTTTAATCATATTAATAACTTTTATTCCTCATTAAAGATCATGTAGTCAACCCCACATGATCAGGCCTTACCTGGTAAAAACATCCCTATGAGTGTGCCTATAGAATAAATGCTAGCTTCATAGTAGTCATGTTACCACAGGTTTCTCAAGGAGTCAGGGGTTCAAAAGAATTGCACTTGCCTGTAGCAGCTATGACTGATTTGCACATGACAAAGGTAATTTTACCACACCTCATCATCTCAGTCTCAAGATAAATATTTGGGTGTGATTACATAGCATTTTCCTGCCATGAGTTAATACACAGAAGCTATCAGACAATTTTCATACAAGAAATGGAAAATATTGGGAGATAAAGGCCATCAATTAATTTGCAAAGAGACATTTTCCTTACAGGCTTCCCTTTGCCCAACTATCACATACTAGCAAGGGGGAGAAACCTTAGGCCTCTAATATCAGCAAACAGGTACTCAAAGTTAATGTGCAATGATATCTAAAACTCACTAATTGATGTTTTTTTAGCTAATTTATCTAAAACGATAATTTGTGATACATGAGCTTATAGTTGACGTGGTAATACCAACTCTTTTACATGTAAACATCCTATTTCAGGATATATAACTTTCCATATTCAAACTGCCTTCTATCCAACCAAATTTGTAAGTTCCTTCATGATAATCACAAAATATTATTTACCACTGCTATAGATCAGAAATGTTAAAACTCTTGCATGGGATTCTCAGTGAGGGATTAAAAAAATTCTAGGAAACTGAAACCAGCATGAAAAAAGACATGGTTGATCAGAAAATAGGAAAAATAAAAAGAAAAAAAGGAACCACAAATGGTATTCTATAATAAATATCATCTAAATTGTAATAAGCACTTCATTCTAGATTCAGCTTGAGGAACCTCAAAAGATCCTTTTAAGCATTAAAAGAGAAGCAGAAAGCATCAAGATACCATTTACCACTCAAATGGTTGGTCTGGAGCTTCAGTGAGTTCTATAATTGTTGCCTATTCATCAGACGAGTAACATTGACTTCGTGGGAAATCAACTTAACACTGAAAACAAGAAAAGTATTCCCCTGCTTTGATCTGTTAAGCTCCATGATCATATAAAGCAGAGGCTAAACTAAATTTGTATGCAATGAAAGAACCTAAGTTGAAAGGTAATCATAACAAGTATATATAATACTATGATCCATGTACAAACTATGTGAATAAGAGACACAACACAATATACAGTCAATGAAATTAAATGATCTTTTGACTTCAAATCCAAAAAACCATGTTGATGCGGGCTTTGGACATTGAGTAGCAGCACTCTTGATCCAAATGCTAAAGACTTCACACTTTATATTTTGTGCAAACTTTTTTTTTTTAATTTTACAAATGATAAGTGATGAATATGAGATTTGAACCAAGACCTTACAATGATAGATTTTTTATCAATTAAACTAACCGATATTTTCAAAATATGATGGATAAGATTTGAAACATTCAACCTTTGATAATTGAATCTAGTACCCTATCAATATTTAAGATATAATTATATCAGATGAAATTTTAAACCCTCATCCCAAACTAATAGTTTGTGTGTAAATAGGATGAGGATGTCTAAATCCAACCTTAAATTATTCAAACAACATACAGTTAATATCCTACAATAGATATTAAAGTTATAATGAACAGTTTCTCATGCAGAAAATTCCTCAAACAAAGCCATAATCAAGATAACATTAAATATTGAAAACTAACATTTTAATGTAATTGTAAAATACAGAAAAAAATTTACAAACAACATACTAAATAGCATTGATGCAATGATAGAAATCATGAGCCATGGCAACAACTCTAAATAAATGTACAGCCATACCACGGGCATCCAGAAGCTGGACATCAAAGCTCCTCAGATCCACCATCAATCTTTTCCTGTCTATGGGGACACTTCCTCTTAATCAGCAGGTCTAGAGACCAACTCATGGCAAGGAAACGACTAATCTTACTCATGCTCTGTTATACATATTTACAGAGTGAACGTAAAGCAAGGCCATGGCAGCAGCTTGGTTTACAGCACTAGTATCTGATCCTCTTATCATGATCGAAGCTAAGACCCCTGATACCTTTGAGGGTGAATTCATAGTTCTTAGTGTTTGCTAAATTCCTTCCAGAGGAAATGCGCCTGGGATCTGCAGAATCGAAGGGGGAATTCCCCTCGGAACTTGAAACTTTACAGATAGTCCTAGAACTCTGCTCCGTGGTGTGAGTGCATGATTGATCTGCCCCAGAGCCCCACATGTCCTGGCTGTTAGAAACAACAGCTCGCCTTGAAGATCCGCTTGATTGCCCCAGAAAAGTCGAACTGGAAAACTACATGCATGCCTCCAACATCAGAAGATATACTTAATGCAGAAATACTAGTTAAACAGTTAACATTAATCATATCATGCAAATGCAGTTGCCATTTATCAAGAATTTTGCATTGTAGTCACATGTCCCACAAATGACTTTAACTTGTAAAAGATCAAACAATCTCTAGGAAACAATTCATGTGCTTTATTTACCATGGTACACAGATAGACAGCAGGAGGAAAACAAACAGCTTTAACAATAGAGAGAGTACTATAAGTTTCTGACAACTGAATTATTATTGTCACCTTGAAAATGATTCCTTATAGTAACATTTATAACTACTAAAAATTACTTAATTCAGAATTTGCAAACCCAAGACAACAGTGGACGTCAACCTAAGTTTACCTGGATTTATCATTTTAACTGTGCTGCAGCTAATTCAAAAAATGAAGTTCCCAGTTATCTTCTCTTAAGTGTGGTAGTATCAGGATTTATAACCAAATAGATATTTGGGAATGAGCAAAACTAGAAAAAGAGTGCTACTGTTGTAGGAAACAAAAGAAGCGAAAAAGCATAAACAATATTATATATGGAAGGAAGTTTACTGATAAAATATGTGGTCACTAAAAAAAGTTATTTGTCAAAATAAATATGAAAATGTATCGTCCTTCAAGACAAAAAAAAAGAAGAAATGATTGATATGTCTTGATTTACATCCTGATTATTTATCTTCTTTTAGTTTTCTTTTTTTTCCTGTAAATTAAGAAAAGTTGAACTGACAGAAGTTTTCTCCACAATATATATGTGGTGTGAGACCACATCCCTAGAATGATTTCAAGAGCAAGAGTGAGTCCCATCCAGTAGTTATCCCAATAATGTGATGTTTTCTTCCACATTTGAATTGTACCTCAGCATTCATTTCTGGACATTAATCCCTGAGTGATGTATGATTTTATCATGTTTCTATCCTCTTTAAAACTTCTTTTTCTATTCCACAACCATCAAAGCTTAGTTTAAGTTTTAATCAGTGATTTAAAAAGCGCTAGGCGCCAAGGTCCAAAAACGTACGATGGCACTAGGCGCTCGCCCGAGCGAAGCGAGATGCTAAAATATAAAAATATATAATATAATTAATAAATATAATTATTTAAATTAAAATATGATATTAAATTAAAAAATCTTACAAAATCACAATATCACATTAACAAAAAATCTCAAAATTAAAAACAATAACAATAATTTCAAATAAATAAAAATTAGCAGTATTAAAATCAAAATAATATATTATTAATCGAATAAATAAAAAAATATTGTTACTAGTATACAGTTAATAGTATATTGTTAATATACTGTTAAAAGTATACTATCGAGTCGATATGAGAAGAGGTAGCAACGAGCAGCAGGAGCGGGAGAGGCGAGCGGCGACAGTGGCAGCGGCAGCAACAAGAAGCGGCAGTGGGAGTGGCGCGCAACGACAGTGGTAGCAACAGCGGCAGCGGTAGCAGCGAGCAGCGGGAGCGGGAGTGACGAGTAGTGATAGTGGCAGCGACAGCGATAGCGGCGAGCAGCGACAGCGACAGCGGGAGCGGCGAGCGATGATAGTGGCAACGGTAGCAGCGAGCAGCTGCAGCAGTAGTAGCAGCAGCGAGCAACGACAGCGGGAGCGGTGACAGTGGCAGTGGCAACGATGAGCAGGGTTAGGGTTGGGGAAGTTGCGAGAGGGATTTTGGGAGACTGATATCGGTGCTTCAGTTGGTTCAATCGAACCAACTGAAGCACCGGAGACTGAACCAAATGTAAAACACTGGTTCGGTCGCCTGGTTTAACCCGGGCGCTTGGGCTCGGACGAGCACCTAGGCAGCGCCTCTTTGAAGCGAGGCGCCTGGACATGAAGCGAGGCACTCGGACCTCGCCTCGCCTCGCCCGAGCGCCTATTGAAATCGCTGGTTTTAATTACAAGAGAACTTCATACATCAAGTCTACATCAAATTGATATCAGTGTCATTTGTCCTATAACAGATTGGTATAAGAGAAACATGTTGTACATCATATTGGTGTCAAAAACACCTACCCTAGATCAATAATACTACAACTCAAATTTTCATTACCTAATGAACCTCAAACCCCAAAAGTTCCAGATTAAGAATGTGTCAAGAACCTCATTATCTTACAATGCCTATGTAATTTATAGTCAATGTTTCGTATGTGTATATCATATCGAAAGAAGGCACCATATATCATGTTATTAAGTCATACAAGTTACACATTTATGTAGCTCTGCTTATATATCAATGATCTTCTAGGTGTCCAATAACAACCTCAATTACCATCCCACAACCTACCATACTGGGAGAAGACCTGTGTACCAAACAATATTTTATTGATTGACTATCAACCTCATCCAGCACGGCACCAGACCAATAAAATATAGCATATTCAAGTTTCAAGCACCACAAATTCAACATCTCTATTGGAGTGAACTGTGAAAGAAAGAAATAACAAACTCACCGCAGCTTCTTTGTTGACAGATGGTTCATTACCAAGAGGAGTCTTCTGTTTTGCCAGGGTCCCTGCATGTACAGCTGGAGGTGGAACTCGAGCAAGATGAGGGGAGTCTGCTGCTGGCCAGCCACTTATCCTTCCTTCTTCACCACCTAGAATACAAGTTGAACCAGTAAATATCATCCTCTAAAATTAAGATGATTGGATATACTTCCATCAATACGAGTTGATATGCTAAACAACCATGAATTGAAAATCAAACTAAGATAAAGAAATCAAAACATAACAGGCAACAAATTAGCACAAATAGCAGACAAGTGTGATAAGACAAACTGAAAACTAAAGACTAGCTTTACGGAGTCACTTAGTTGCATTGATATCCATAGAACAATTTAAAGAAGTAGCTTACCAGAATGTTTATCATTTGCAGTGGCAGGAACCAAACCAGAGCTAGGTCCAACACCAGAGATCTACGAAACATGATAAAATAAGAACCATTTCTTCAGGGGGAAAGAGGGATTAACTAAAAAATAGCACATGCTCTTGACTAACAATAGGACGTGGAGGAGCACTAGCATTCTGTGATTGCTGAGACTTCAAAACTGTCCAATCAAAAACATAATCAAACTGGAAGCCTGCATCATAAAGAAGTAGTAAACAATCATTATCCTGAACATGAAAATTCTGCATCTTCGGTAATATAGCTTTTGCCAATTGACATGATCTATATTTGAAATTTAAAATTTATTTGAAGAAATTAACCTTCATGAATAAAAAGGTCCCTGAACAATCTCTTAAGGTATGCATAATCTGGCTTATCATCGAAACGTAGCGATCGACAATAGTGGAAGTATGATGCAAACTCCGAAGGATAACCCCGACATAACGCCTGAGAATAATTTGAAATTCTTCTATTATCAAATATAAGGGAAGAAAGACATAATGACTGCAACAAGTGACTTAAATAAGAGAACTTACTTCAATGGATGTGGCTACTTTTCTTTCACTAATTTTTTCATATTTCTGTTTCTTAGTTCCAGCTTTTAGACCCTGCCATGGAAGACTGAAAAAAAAAAAGGGAAAAGAGACAAAAAGTTTAGAGTAATGAATTCAAGGAAGGAGAAAGAAGGCTCGAGGAAAATAAGCAGACCTTCCTCTTAAGAAGTACATAAGAACATATCCAAGAGATTCCATATCGTCTCTCCTGCTTTGCTCTTGGCAGTCAAAAGCATAAAGATAACAGTCAGACTAAAGATGTCAAAATGTGGAGAGAAAAAAAAAGGGCAACATAAAGATGCACAAGAGGCAGGAGCAACAGAGTAGTATCTAGTAATACTAAGACATCATATACAGGAGAAATTCAGAAAAAATATTTAAAAAGTGATGTGAGAAAAGAAGACAGCATACCGATGCCAAGATGGGTGTTAACACTTGCATACCTTGCTGTCCCAGTCAAGTTCTTGTTCTCTCTGCAATAGTCAATAATAACATTATAATACAAAAAGGAGCTTCAAGTTCATTCAATATGTTATAAGCACTTGATCCACAATCCAAAGAGAGTCCAAAAAGGTTCTGGAAAAGAGTCATGCATCCTAGAATCATCTTGGACCAAGTAGATGTAAACTCAATGTTGTCAAACATATATTTTCAACTAAACCAGACCCACCAACAAACTACAGCATAGCTAAATACATATTAAATGATATATAACCAACCAAAATCTTAATGCTGCATTTTGTTAAGGAAGAAAAGACCACATAAATGAACAAACTTAACTGATAATTAATTTGAAGGCAGATAAAGAACAAACTGAATAAACATATTGAAAGCAAATGCATATCATTCTAAAGTTTACTCCATATTTATATAAAGATATGAGCAGGTGTGAACACAATTGAACAAATTAAACAAAATGGGTATTCACTTAATATGCTTCCACTTCTCTCAAAATGCAACCTTCCAACTATGTACGAGTATTTGCTATGCTTCCAATTCTCCCAAAAGATACCTTTGAGCTCTTGGAAAATAAGGGGACACAGCAATGTGCAAACTGATAGGATAAACTAGTTACTCCTGTGTCATACCAAGAAAGTTTACAGCGAGTGCCCCTATCTGTTCTAGAAAATGACTGTCCACCTTATCCAGTATGCAAAGCCATACCAGAGGCTCATTTGGACATAAGAACAGATCACTATACTTGGAAGGACTGTAATCAATAAAAAATCAAAATTTACAAAAGTACACATTTAGGATGGTTAAAAGCAAAGCTCGTGGGGTCCAGCCAAAATGCTGATATAAAACAAGCAAAAAATAAAGTTCCTTGTCCACTTTCATTCCACATGGCACAGATGAACTTGGATTATCTCAAAATATGGAACTGTAAGGTCATCATTCTACAATCTACAGGGTGAGAAAGAGAGGGGCGGAGGACTAAATGGTGTCAGGTAACACATGCTTTAAGGAGGTATCCAATTTTTTCTTTTAAAAAAAAGATTAAAATACTCTTAAAAAGTAAATAAAAAATGACTATAGGACCAATATTGATTTTTTAAAAATTGGTTAATTATCAAACTGGACAGGCCAAGGATCAGGTAACTAGTCAGACTGGCCAGTCAAGTGCACGTTTAGTAACTATGGTCATAAAAAGTTCAGTGCAACTCCAAATTCCCAGTGCAAAAACATATTATTACTGATGGTAAGACTACTTGTTAATGATAATATATGGAATACATCTTATGCCTTGAGACAACTGATTCACGGCAAGCCTCCACCAGAAAAATACTGAATCATCTCAAAGCAAAGGTTACAAGGTATGTTTCAATAGAAATCTCTAAATTCCAAACAAGTCTTTGCTACTTGCGAACATTCAGAGCAATAATTCTAGAGAGAATACATTTATAAAAGAATTGGTTAATAAAATCTTACCTATATGGAATATGCTGATGTGTTGAACTATCTCTGTACTTCTTGGCAAGTCCGAAATCAATACTATAAACCTAAATAAAAATGAAAAAGACCTTAATAGAAAAAGACAATACACCTGATCGTTTTACATATATAAAACAGAAACTAAAAGCCCCACCTGATTAGCTCGTCTCCCAAGACCCATAAGAAAGTTATCTGGTTTGATATCACGATGTAGAAAATACTTAGAATGCACAAATTCAACTCTATTGATCTGTAAGTGAAAAATCAAAAATTAAATTCTCAATTGAAAAGAAAAAAAGTTAAAGAGTGGAGCTTGTAAACAAGGGTATGGTGTGAGATAAAATCACTTCTAGTTTCAAAAAAGAAAATGTTAAAGGATGGTGCTTGCAAACAAAGTTAGGGTGAGAGACGGCACTGCTTAAAATACAAAAATTCCATTCTGACAAACTGCCACTAGTGATCATAGATTGTATACCAACAGAATAAAATATGAAAGCGTACCCAGAGAGATAAGCAGAGCTCACAGACAAGAAAGCTGAAGATGAGGCTTAAGATATTATATGTGAATACCATCAAAACAACTTTGTAAAACAGGCATCTTTAATGAAATTTCAGTTACAAGGAAGATAAAATCAAAGAATATCGATAAAGTTGAAAACTGTGGTCCATAATATTAAAAAATGCCCAGTATGCTATTGTAATACCATCTGATCTGCAAGCATCAAAACAGTCTTTAAAGAAAATTTTCTGCCGCAAAAATTGAACAGGTCTTCGAGACTTGGCCCCAATAAGTCCATCACAAGGACATTGTATTCACCCTCAATCCCATACCATCTCACATTTGGAATTCCAGCTGCCAAAACAAAGAAAAAGAAGAAAATTGGAATGATGAATAAGAAAAGTAGAAAAACTTTGTTCCAAACAATCAAAAAAGAAAAAAAATTTCATACTTCCTCCCTGTAAAATCTTGTATAGCTTTGATTCGTATAACAACTGTGGATGCTTCGTCTTAACATTTTCCTAATAAGAAAGAACACATAACCATCTTAAACAAGAAAAAGATTTGAAAACCCACCATGGTTAAAGCAGAAAACTTTTACAACCAAACAATAATCCCTTTCTACACTCTCAACAAGTCAAAACAACACAAAACCATGTCTTGAACTTAAAACAATTATTAAAAAATATGACAGATGATATCTGCATCAAATCACACGGGACAGATAGAAGGATACTATGGGAAACAAGAAAAGAGAAAGTTAACAGGAAACTGAAGGTAATAGTTATAACAGCAACAAAGATATTTGACTTCTTTTTCCTGAATTAAGATGGTACACAAATCAGTTCTTTTATCTCAGCTGTTAATAAGAATGGAAACAGAATCACCAAACTATCATATGAGCTAGTTCCCCTTAAGCAAATCATTATGCATGCAACGGGCTACAAGACAAGTGAAACCATGTAAACTTAGCA
Source organism: Musa balbisiana (assembly GCA_004837865.1). Lineage (NCBI taxonomy): Eukaryota > Viridiplantae > Streptophyta > Magnoliopsida > Zingiberales > Musaceae > Musa > Musa balbisiana. The sequence goes on from CM017193.1 coordinate 40,394,533, forward strand.
ATCATATCCTTGTAGTTCTGGAAACAAAAAAAAAAGGCAGACACACAGAGATAAGACATATAACAACTATATTATCCATTTACTATTGTTCCCCGGAGTCTGGAACCCAGGTAATTATCCAAATATTGTAGCACCCTTTCTCTGCATTACCAATGGGAATCAAGGAACATATTTTGACTTCAGATGCCCTAAGCTTAGCATAAGTTCGTGACAGATGAAGTTCCATACATATTACTTAAGGTACAAGGACCTCTTGCACAACCACCGGGGGACTGCAATTTTGTAAACCATGCACCTCAAGACCAAGAGTAAAATATAAGCAGGCAATGAAAGAATTCAGCAATTATTTTCGAACCCCATCAACATAGAGTATCTACTAAACGAACAATAGATTATCTGCAGGGCACCGAACAGGGAAAAAAATCGCAAGCTATAATCCTCGTTAAAAGGCAAAACTTACGAGCTTTATGGCAACCTCTTCGTTTGTCTGGATATTAGTTCCTGCATCAAAAGATAACAACAACAACCCCACACGATCAGATTTTTATCATTCCTGCAACAAAAAAAGGAAAAATCTGCACGAAGTAGCACCCGAATTGAGAAAAGATCGAAACCGAAAGAGGCCACAGACCTAAATAGATCTCTCCAAAGGAACCGCTCCCGATCTTGCGACCAAGGCGGAACTTGTCCCCCACGCGAGGCTCCATCCGACGGAGATCAGAAACAGGAGCGACGGCAACGCTCCCGACTCAAACCCTGTCCCAAGAAAAATAGGGTCCAACAAGAACAGCGAAGCCCCACACTCAATATCACGAAGACATCATCGACTCACCGTAACGAAAGAAGAAGATGATACAAGGATTCCGGCAATTCGATCACGCAAGGATTTCGCAATCGAGATTAATCGATCGAGGAATTAAGACGAGAGATCTGCTTGCAAAAAAGTAGGGTTTGAAGGGGAAAGAGCGGAGAGTGGAAGGGGAAGAAGCAGGGGATATCGTATTCGGGCACGCTTTATTCCCGTTGGTGTTAGAACAGCTTCTGCTGAATAGCGTACTAACCATACAGCAAACTCCAACCTACGTATTAGGCAAAATTGTAGTATTGCGCAACTTTGGAGTCATGTTTTGGCGTCACCTTTGAGGTGAGGACTTATAGTTATCATTACATCCATAAACGATTTAATTATGGTTTATTTATTTATTTTTTTTATATTTTGGATGAATATGTTGTATGCAAATAAAAAAAAGGAAAGGATTTTAGAATGCATCAAACGTCTTAGATTTTTTTTTTTAACTATGGACAAATGCTTTTTTTTTCCTGCATATTGATGCTTTATATATTTTTTAATCCCGAATAAATATATTATGTAAAAAATATTTTAAAATATATTAAAACTTTAGTTTTTTCTTGATGAATGCATCACATGTAAATAAGATGTTTTAGAATGTTTCAGTTGATTCAAATATTTTTTTATCTTGGATAAATAACGATGTTATCATATTGAATATCTTGGATGATTTTGTATTCTAAACAGAGTTTCATAAGCAAAAGAGGTATATTCGTCATATCATATGTCTTGGATATAAGTATAGTGTAACTTATGTGAAGCTATGATCAATTTAACGATTTGATCGTCTTGAGTGTGTGATCTGTCTTACGGGCATGATCGTTTTGAGGAAAATAGTTATATGGTTATTTCGAGAAAATGATCAACGTTTTGAAGGATGTAATTGATTTAAAGAGTGATCATCTTCTTAATATGACTAACTCGAGGATTGGTCAAGTTAGAGTGAGATCCAAGCTTGTTTATTGTTTTTCTTTTCTTCGATGTAAGAGCTTCGGTTGTCACATATTGATTTACTATTTGGAGTAAGATCGAAATTATCGTTAAAGTTTAATGGCTAACGATTGCATGGATCATCATCTTAGAAATGACAACATGCCAAGTCTCGTCATTCAACCTTATAACATAGTCAAACAAATCATTACCTTACGAATGTCTTTGTGTCTTTCTTGCTCAAGAAGTAGACTTTGAATTCTTTTATCATTCCCGAGCATTTCCTTAAAAGAAAAGTACAACATATGAGAGTGTGAGAGATGGTGTGTGTGGGGCCATTTGCATCATGAATGGATTGACATGATCCAAGGGGTCATAGAGCTTCCATCAATCAAAAATAATAACGATATCACTAATAAATCTCAATTCAATTGCTACAACATCTTTTAAAATATCTTAGAAAAATAAAATTATCTCACATATTTTATATTATCAAATTTTTTATTACTTGGATGAATATCAAGTTAATATTTGATCAAGATGCCCATCAAATTAAAATATATGGGGACAAATAATTTATTTAACATATTACATTGATTATAAGTATTACAAAAAGGTGGTGGTTTGGTCCAAGTGGGCATACGGTGGTGGGTGCTGCATGGGCCGGCTTGTGATCCTTCCACCGTCGAGAGCGGGAGGTAGTCGCTGCTCTGTGAAGCCAGCCTGACGCGGTGCCCTCCGCTTTAAGCACGCCATGTGGCTCAGGCCTTCGCCGAGGCCACATAGCTAAACTACCTGACTTGGAAACGGACATGCCGGTTATATACAACATGCACCCAACCCATCTAGCTCAGTGAACCATCCCTACGACCTCATTTGCCCCCACTCGGGTTACAAGCCACCGCTACCTGGCTCGGCGATCAGGTATCGCCCAAACCTTAATATAAGGATTTTGAAGACTAGAAGCAGTAAAGATGTGGGACAAAGACGACACACTTCCTCCCTTCCGTCTGCAGCGATTCATGCACCAAATGCTTTGGAGAAGAGACGAACTGCGTCGATCGGGCGTGATGTTGTTGCGCATTTGGGATTTTGGTAGAGGCTGGATTTAGTTGTATTCTTCGTAGAGATGGAGGAAATTTCTCATCTGATAACTATTAACAATCTGTGTTTTGCTCTTCTGTTCAGCTTCCAGAAGTCATCAGATGTGTCTGCTTCAGATGGAGGAAGGGATTGGCAACAACTCTGAATCAACATATATACTTGAGAAATAATTTTTGTGCATGATTTATGGGAGGTTAAAAGAAATCTCCATAGCCAGAAATGGAGGGATAATAAACATCTTGTCACAGGAAAATGCTATGAACAACGGATACAGAGATAAGGCTTGTATGGGACTTGATTGACTAGAACTGTAGCTCATGGACTGATGCTTCGAAGAACTCCAAAAGATGGTGAAACTGACGTGAAGTTATGATCAAGTAGGCGACATGGCCATCCGTCTTCAAGGACACGAAATGACTTGAGGAGCAGTCATCTTAATGATGCTGGTTTCGGAGAACTATTGTCTACCAATTTTTTCTTTTTTTTTCTTTGGGATATGATGTCTCATGTCAACATATCTATCTATTGCTTTCAATTATTTATGAAATATAGGATTTTTCTTATTAATGAAATATGCTTCATATTAAGGGAGGTGATTGAAGCTAAAACGACTTAGCCTCTAGAGAAAGTTATAAGTGGTGCTCGAGGAGAAGGGTTTTACAAACATTGGCTTAGTTGATGGGACAATCGATTGGAATTTCTTATGAAACTTTGAATTGATCCAAACTTTACGTAGTCGATAAAGCTAAATAAATTATATGTCACTGTCTATTACGTTAATTGTAAAAGAAGATGCATGATGGTTTGTATCATTCTGATCAATATTTAGACTTATGCCTAAGAATGTTTCAATAAAAGCAATGATTTGAACTAAATTCAAGATAGGAAAATGAATACTATAATCAGTCAAAGTTATTATTAGTAATATTGATTTTGAAATCGATTCAAATATTCCTACAAAGTGGAAGGTAGATGCCCCTTACCTAACAATATCGATTGTTACAACAAAAGTTGGTATTAACTATATTTGGGGTTTCTTTGATAAAATCTCTATCTATGTGTATATAAACCTATAAATATTTCAAAATAAAAATATACGTATGAGAATGGTATAATTTTTATAATTATCAATTTGCTTAGAGAATTTACTTCAAAGATACTCAAACTGGAAGGAGATAATTAAGTTTTTCGCTCTCTCCTGTAGCTAATATAGCAAAATCCGGTTAGAATTGATTACATTCTGTGTTCCTAATTGATCAAAAAAAATATATCACCAGTCAATTTTAATTTATTGACTATAATATCTTTAAAAATCTTCTATAAAAAAATACTTTAATAGATAAAGGGGAGGGTTGGTTTGGCCTAGGTGGGCAGGGTGGATGCGATGTGCGTCGACCTGTCATCCTTCCCACCGTCAAGAGCAAGTGGGTATCGCTGCTCTGACGCGGTGCCCTCTTATCTAAGAACCATGGGGTTCAGGCCTTCGCCCATGTCGCATGACTCAGCTACCTGACTTGGAACGGGCAAGCTAGGTTCCTACACGATCGCAACCAATCCAACTATGGCCCAACTGACCCTTACCTAACAATATCGATTGTTACAACAAAAGTTGGTATTAACTATATTTGGGGTTTCTTTGATAAAATCTCTATCTATGTGTATATAAACCTATAAATATTTCAAAATAAAAATATACGTATGAGAATGGTATAATTTTTATAATTATCAATTTGCTTAGAGAATTTACTTCAAAGATACTCAAACTGGAAGGAGATAATTAAGTTTTTCGCTCTCTCCTGTAGCTAATATAGCAAAATCCGGTTAGAATTGATTACATTCTGTGTTTCTAATTGATCAAAAAAAATATATCACCAGTCAATTTTAATTTATTGACTATAATATCTTTAAAAATCTTCTATAAAAAAAAACTTTAATAGATAAAGGGGAGGGTTGGTTTGGCCTAGGTGGGCAGGGTGGATGCGATGTGCGTCGACCTGTCATCCTTCTTATCTAACAACCATGGGGTTGACTATAATTTATTGACTATAATTTATCTAAAAAAAAAAAAATTGACTATAATTTATTGACTATAATATACGCGGTGCCCTCTTATCTAACAACCATGGGGTTCAGGCCTTCGCCCATGTCGCATGACTCAGCTACCTGACTTGGAACGGGCAAGCTAGGTTCCTACACGATCGCAACCAATCCAACTATGGCCCAACTGACCATCCCAAACCCCACTGCCCCCGCTTGGGTTACAAGCCAACGCTATGACCATCCCAAACCCCACTGCCCCCGCTTGGGTTACAAGCCAACGCTACGTAGCTCGGCTATCGAGAAGCTTCCAAAGCTTAAGATAAGGTTCTTATTTCTACAGAGAATGGTGATGTGGGACTAATGCAACATGTATAGACGTATGTTTTGTATGGATTTTGTTTGGACGAAGGCAAGAAGCATGAAAAGAAGGCAAACACTGCAAACAAATATGGGAGAGAGGTGGTGATATGGTGATAATTATATCAGCTCAACTTAGTATATACGTAAAATTAGAAGGGACAAGTTCTTGAAAAGAAACTGATTTCAGATAGCTATTGTCTACCATTTTTCCTTTTTTTTTTAAATCTCATGTCGCATGTCAATAGGATATCTTTATGTTGTTTTCAATTATTTATAAAATATAAGAATTTTCTTATCAATGAAATATATTTCATAGAGGTGATTGAGGCTAAATCGGCTTGGTCTTCAAAAGAATCCATTAGCGATGTCGGAAGATGATTTTATAATATTGACTTAGTTAATGGGATAATCGATTAAAATTTCTTATGAAACTTTAAATTAACTCAAATTGAGAAACTTTATGTAGACGATAAAGCTGAGTAAATTATGTGACATTGTCTATTACATTAATTTAAGAAAAGATACATGATGATTTATATCATCACGATCAAGATTTGAACTTATTGATATAGGCTCAAGAAGGTCTTAACAACAATAATGATTTGAACTAAATTTATGATTGAAAAAAGAATATTATAATCACTAAGAACTATTATTAGTAGTGTTGATTTTGAAATCGATTCAAATATTGATTGTTAGAGAGGTCTCTTTATGACATATTTTTTAAGGATTTTTTTGTTTAATTTTTTATGATATTATCACGAAGACTCTCTTTCTAGTATCAATATGGTAAGATCTATTTTGACCATTAACTTAAACTAATGAATTTGATCTAACTTAGACGATCAACTCTTTTTTTTCTTAAAATAAATAATATATGTATTCCGTATCTCTTATCGTTCAAGGTATATTAACTATATTTAGGGTTTTTTTTTATAAAATCTGTATGATTTATGTGTATATAAACCCATAAATGTTCATTTAGCAAATTAAAAAATAAAAATATACTTATGAGAATGGTATAATTTAGAGAATTTACTTCAAAGATGCTCAACTGGTAGGATATACTAAACAAGTTTTTTGCTATCTACTGTAGCTAATATAGCAAAGTCCAGTTAGCATTGATTACATTCTGTGTTGGAGTCCTAATTGATCAAAAAATAATATATCACTAGTCAATTTTAATTTATCGACTACTACAATATCTTTAAAAATTTTCTATAAAAATAATATATTCCTAAATTTTAAAACACTTTTAATTTTTTGGACGAATATCGAAAAAGAAAGAAAAAAGGTGGTGGTCTGGTGCAAGGAGCCAGGTGGGCGTGGCGGATGCGATGTGCGCCGACCTGCTATCTTTCCACCGTCAAGAGCGAGTGGTTATCGCTGCTCTGTGAAGCCAGTCTGACGCGGTGACCTAATATAGCAAAGTCCAGTTAGCATTGATTACATTCTGTGTTGGAGTCCTAATTGATCAAAAAATAATATATCACTAGTCAATTTTAATTTATCGACTACTACAATATCTTTAAAAATTTTCTATAAAAATAATATATTCCTAAATTTTAAAACACTTTTAATTTTTTGGACGAATATCGAAAAAGAAAGAAAAAAGGTGGTGGTCTGGTGCAAGGAGCCAGGTGGGCGTGGCGGATGCGATGTGCGCCGACCTGCTATCTTTCCACCGTCAAGAGCGAGTGGTTATCGCTGCTCTGTGAAGCCAGTCTGACGCGGTGCCCTCTGCTTTAAGGAACCAGGTGGCTCAGGCCTTCGCCCAGGCCGCATGGCTCACTTCCTGACTTGGAACGGGCAAGCCAGGCTCCTTCACGATCGAGTGGTTATCGCCGACCTGCTATCTTTCCATCGTCAAGAGCGAGTGGTTATCGCTGCTCTGTGAAGCCAGTCTGACACGGTGACCTAATATAGCAAAGTCCAGTTAGCATTGATTACATTCTGTGTTGGAGTCCTAATTGATCAAAAAATAATATATCACTAGTCAATTTTAATTTATCGACTACTACAATATCTTTAAAAATTTTCTATAAAAATAATATATTCCTAAATTTTAAAACACTTTTAATTTTTTGGACGAATATCGAAAAAGAAAGAAAAAAGGTGGTGGTCTGGTGCAAGGAGCCAGGTGGGCGTGGCAGATGCGATGTGCGCCGACCTGCTATCTTTCCACCGTCAAGAGCGAGTGGTTATCGCTGCTCTGTGAAGCCAGTCTGACGCGGTGACCTAATATAGCAAAGTCCAGTTAGCATTGATTACATTCTGTGTTGGAGTCCTAATTGATCAAAAAATAATATATCACTAGTCAATTTTAATTTATCGACTACTACAATATCTTTAAAAATTTTCTATAAAAATAATATATTCCTAAATTTTAAAACACTTTTAATTTTTTGGACGAATATCGAAAAAGAAAGAAAAAAGGTGGTGGTCTGGTGCAAGGAGCCAGGTGGGCGTGGCGGATGCGATGTGCGCCGACCTGCTATCTTTCCACCGTCAAGAGCGAGTGGTTATCGCTGCTCTGTGAAGCCAGTCTGACGCGATGCCCTCTGCTTTAAGGAACCAGGTGGCTCAGGCCTTCGCCCAGGCCGCATGGCTCACTTCCTGACTTGGAACAGGCAAGCCAGGCTCCTTCACGATCGAGTGGTTATCGCCGACCTGCTATCTTTCCATCGTCAAGAGCGAGTGGTTATCGCTGCTCTGTGAAGCCAGTCTGACGCGGTGACCTAATATAGCAAAGTCCAGTTAGCATTGATTACATTCTGTGTTGGAGTCCTAATTGATCAAAAAATAATATATCACTAGTCAATTTTAATTTATCGACTACTACAATATCTTTAAAAATTTTCTATAAAAATAATATATTCCTAAATTTTAAAACACTTTTAATTTTTTGGACGAATATCGAAAAAGAAAGAAAAAAGGTGGTGGTCTGGTGCAAGGAGCCAGGTGGGCGTGGCGGATGCGATGTGCGCCGACCTGCTATCTTTCCACCGTCAAGAGCGAGTGGTTATCGCTGCTCTGTGAAGCCAGTCTGACGCGGTGCCATCGTCAAGAGCGAGTGGTTATCGCTGCTCTGTGAAGCCAGTCTGACGCGGTGACCTAATATAGCAAAGTCCAGTTAGCATTGATTACATTCTGTGTTGGAGTCCTAATTGATCAAAAAATAATATATCACTAGTCAATTTTAATTTATCGACTACTACAATATCTTTAAAAATTTTCTATAAAAATAATATATTCCTAAATTTTAAAACACTTTTAATTTTTTGGACGAATATCGAAAAAGAAAGAAAAAAGGTGGTGGTCCAGGCTCCTTCACGATCGAGTGGTTATCGCCGACCTGCTATCTTTCCATCGTCAAGAGCGAGTGGTTATCGCTGCTCTGTGAAGCCAGTCTGACGCGGTGACCTAATATAGCAAAGTCCAGTTAGCATTGATTACATTCTGTGTTGGAGTCCTAATTGATCAAAAAATAATATATCACTAGTCAATTTTAATTTATCGACTACTACAATATCTTTAAAAATTTTCTATAAAAATAATATATTCCTAAATTTTAAAACACTTTTAATTTTTTGGACGAATATCGAAAAAGAAAGAAAAAAGGTGGTGGTCTGGTGCAAGGAGCCAGGTGGGCGTGGCGGATGCGATGTGCGCCGACCTGCTATCTTTCCACCGTCAAGAGCGAGTGGTTATCGCTGCTCTGTGAAGCCAGTCTGACGCGGTGCCATCGTCAAGAGCGAGTGGTTATCGCTGCTCTGTGAAGCCAGTCTGACGCGGTGACCTAATATAGCAAAGTCCAGTTAGCATTGATTACATTCTGTGTTGGAGTCCTAATTGATCAAAAAATAATATATCACTAGTCAATTTTAATTTATCGACTACTACAATATCTTTAAAAATTTTCTATAAAAATAATATATTCCTAAATTTTAAAACACTTTTAATTTTTTGGACGAATATCGAAAAAGAAAGAAAAAAGGTGGTGGTCCAGGCTCCTTCACGATCGAGTGGTTATCGCCGACCTGCTATCTTTCCATCGTCAAGAGCGAGTGGTTATCGCTGCTCTGTGAAGCCAGTCTGACGCGGTGACCTAATATAGCAAAGTCCAGTTAGCATTGATTACATTCTGTGTTGGAGTCCTAATTGATCAAAAAATAATATATCACTAGTCAATTTTAATTTATCGACTACTACAATATCTTTAAAAATTTTCTATAAAAATAATATATTCCTAAATTTTAAAACACTTTTAATTTTTTGGACGAATATCGAAAAAGAAAGAAAAAAGGTGGTGGTCTGGTGCAAGGAGCCAGGTGGGCGTGGCGGATGCGATGTGCGCCGACCTGCTATCTTTCCACCGTCAAGAGCGAGTGGTTATCGCTGCTCTGTGAAGCCAGTCTGACGCGGTGCCATCGTCAAGAGCGAGTGGTTATCGCTGCTCTGTGAAGCCAGTCTGACGCGGTGACCTAATATAGCAAAGTCCAGTTAGCATTGATTACATTCTGTGTTGGAGTCCTAATTGATCAAAAAATAATATATCACTAGTCAATTTTAATTTATCGACTACTACAATATCTTTAAAAATTTTCTATAAAAATAATATATTCCTAAATTTTAAAACACTTTTAATTTTTTGGACGAATATCGAAAAAGAAAGAAAAAAGGTGGTGGTCTGGTGCAAGGAGCCAGGTGGGCGTGGCGGATGCGATGTGCGCCGACCTGCTATCTTTCCACCGTCAAGAGCGAGTGGTTATCGCTGCTCTGTGAAGCCAGTCCCTCTGCTTTAAGGAACCAGGTGGCTCAGGCCTTCGCCTAGGCCGCATGGCTCAACTTCCTGACTTGGAACGGGCAAGCCAGGCTCCTTCACGATCGCAACCAACCCAACTGTGGCTCCATTGACCATCCCCAACCTCACTGCCCCCGCTTGGGTTACAAGCCATCGCAACTTGGCTCGGTGATCGATGCGCTTCCAAAGCTTAAGATAAGTTTTGTATAACTAAGTCGAATGGCAATGTGGGACTAATACAACATGCTTCCTCCCTCCCGTATGCAACGATTCATGCACCAATTTCTTTGGAGAAGAGGCAAACTGCATCGATCGAGCGTGATCCTGTTGTGCATTTAGGATCTGTGAGAAGCTGGAATCAGTTTAATTCTTCGTAGAAATTGAGGAAGATATTGGCAAGTCTGAATTCCATAACGTACATATACATATATAAATCTGGAAGATTTTGATCAGTATGAAACCTACTCGAGTATATACTTGCAAACTGAGCAGCAGAAGTACAAAGCTCAGCAACACGGTTTGCTGCATGATTTATAGGGAGCTTTGTTACAGGAAAATGCTTGGCATCCTGTTATAGACTTGGTGAGCTTTCAGATGTTGCAAGAAGACAACAGACATAGTGATAAGCCTTCTCTAGAACTTGACTAGATCAAGCTCATCCTAAGAGTTTGTGCAACCTACACTATAATCAAGAGACCGAGTTCAGTTTCCGCAAAGAACTCGAGTGATTTGCATGGATTTTGTTTGGACGAAGGCAAGAATCATGAAAAGAAGGTAAATACTGCAAACAAATATGGGAGAGAGGTGGTGATATGGTGATAATTATATCAGCTCGACTTAGTATAGACGTGTGTTTTCACAAAAAAAAAAGTTTGACGTGGCTGAAAATTACAAGGGATAAGTTCTTGAAAAGAAACTGGCTTGAAAGAGCTATTGGAGCTAAATCGGCTTGGCCTTCAAAGGAATTCATTAACGATACCCGAAGATGATTTTATGACATTGCCTTAGTTGGTAGGACAACCGATTGAAATTTCTTATCAAACTTTGAATTAATTCAAGTTGAGAAACTTTATGTAGTCGATAAAGCTGAGTAAATTATGTGACACTGTCTATTACATTAATTAAAGAGAACATGCATGATGATTTTTATCATCTTGATCAAGATTTTAACTAATCAAGTTAGACCCAAGAAGGTCTTAGCAAGAATAATGACCTGAACTAAATTTAAGATAGAAAAAAGAATACTATAATCACTCAAAGCCGGTTATTAGTAGTGTTGATTTTGAAATCGATTGAAATACTCCTACTAAGAGGAAGGTAGAGGCCCCTTACCTAACATCGATTGTTACAACAAAAGTTGAGAAAGATGTCTCTTTATCAATATATTCTCACAAAACATTTTATGTTTTTTTTTTATGATATTATAACGGGGATTCTCTTTCTAGTATCAACTTGAACTAATGAATTTACTCTAACTTAAATGATAATTTTTTTTTCTCAAAATAAATAATGTATGTATCCCGTATCTCTACTTTGGTTAAAGGTCGATAGGTGCTCGCTAGTATTAACTATATTTGGGGTTTCTTTGATAAAATCTCTATCAATGTATATATAAATCCATAAATGTTCATTTAGCAAATTTCAAAATAAAAAAAATACTTATGAGAATGGTATAATTTTTATAATTATCAATTTGCTTAGAGAATTTACTTGGAAGATACTCAACTGATAGGACATAATAAGTTTTTCACTCTCTCATGTAGCTAATAGCTAATATAGTAAAATCCGGTTAGAATTGGAGTCCTATTTGATAAAAAATAATATATCAATAGTCAATTTTAATTTATGACTACAACAATATCATTAAAAATCTTCTATAAAAAGTTTAACAATACTTTAATTTTTTGGACGAATATCCAAAATAAACGAAAAAAAGGTAATGGTTTGGTCTGAGGAGCGAGATGGTTCGTGGTGGATGCGATGTGCGCCAACCTGTTATCCTTCCACCGTCAAGAGCGAGTAGTTATCGCTGCTCTGTGAAGCCAGCCTGACGCGATGCCCTCTGCTCTAAGAACCATGGGACTCGGGCCTTCGCCCAGGCCGCATGGCTCAGCTACCTGACTTGGAATGGACAGGCCAGCCTCCTACACGATCGCAACCAAACCATCTGTTGCTCCAACGACCATCCCAAACCTCACTTGCCCCCGCTTGGGTTACAAGCCAACGCTTCCTGGCTCGGCGATGTAGGCGCTTCCAAAGCTTAAGATAATGTATGTATATCTAAGTCGAATGGCAATGTGGGACTAATACAACATGCTTCCTCCCTCCCCTATGCAGCGATTCATGCGCCAATTGCTTTGGAGAAGAGGCAAACTGCATCGATCGAGCGTGATCCTGTTGTGCATTTAGGATCTGTGAGAAGCTGGAATCAGTTTTATTCTTTGTAGAAATTGAGGAAGATATTGACACGGCTGAATTCCATAACGGTCATATACATATATAAATCTGGAAGATTTTGATCAGTATGAAATCCACTTGAGTATATACTTGCAAACTGAGTAGCACAAGTACAAAGCTCAGCAATACGGTTTGCTGCATGATTTATAGGGAGCTTTGTTACAAGGAAAATGCTTGGCATCCTGTTATAAACTTAGTGAGCTTTCGGATGTTGCAAGAAGACAGACAGACACAGTGATAAGCCTTCTCTAGTACTTGACTAGATCAAGCTCATCCTAAGAGTTTGTGCAACCTACATTATTATCAAGAGACTGAGTTCAGTTTCCGCAAAGAACTCGAGTGATTTCTATGGATTTTGTTTGGATGAAGGGAAGAAGAATGAAAAGAAGCCAAATACTGCAAACAAATATGGGAGAGACGTGGTGATATGGTGGATGTTGGTGATGATCATATCAGCTCGACTTAGTATAGACTTGTATTTTCACAAAAAGTATCGAACACTTAATCTATGGTTGAGGAGGGCTTTGGGTGTTTGCTCGATCTATGTAAAGATCAAGGTTAGATGAATTTATGATATGACTCCTCTAATGCTCTCCTAGAATGAAAAGTATAAGTTTCGAGTAAATAATAATTGATCTCAATTACTGTAACATGATGGGCTTAACCCGAAAGAATATTCTACCGTATGAGTGAAATATTCCTTCAACGTTTTGCGTTGATTAATATCCATATAACTCAATTGTTGATCAGGATTTATTTTTTTCTTACTGATTATGCTGTCATATATTGTGTCATAATTGGAATAAATATTTTTCGAAACTTTTTTTTATTCAGAGTGGGTGCATAGCGATATATTATTGCTGCCTTTGATGTATTCCAGGAGGCAAACTTTTCTTGCACTGTTACATGTTTGGGATGGATTGATGACCAAAGAAGGATGCAGTACATCTGCTCACGTCAGGTTAGACATGCAGAGAGAAAGAGCTGCATGGGAGATGAAGCAAGCAGAAAGGACAATTGAAGAGGTGAAGTCAATATGCAAGATTGGGCTTTGAGTTGATCTCATCTTGGAGATCATCAATTGTGACTCCTGAAACCTATTATAAGATCGGTAAAACACATTAATGCTTATTGAAGAAACTTGGTAGTTTCTGTGTCACCTTCAAGAGGTTGGAGTAGATTGGCATAAATTATATGCTTGAGTTACGTTGCATGGCTACGTAGGAGAAGATATTGTTGGTGGAATTTGTCCTTTGCCTGCGTTCAGTTGCTGTGCACATAATGGCAATAAGATGTCCACACCTCGAAAGCTATAACAATACTGTAGAAATGTACATATCAAATTTGCAATGCTAAACACGCATAGAGAAAGAGAGAGACAGAAATTGGCAACGACATTATCTTTTGTTTGTGGATTGGGACTTCTCTCACGATCATTGCCATGAAGAAAAGGAAAAGGAGTTCAGTGTAGTAGGTATCCTAAAGAAGCAGACCAAATTTGCAATGCTAAACACACACGGGAGAGAGAGAGAGAGAGAGAGAGAGAGAGAGAGAACCAAATTTTCTACTATTTGAGGATGGGGTTTTCTCTCAAGGGCATTGCCACGAAGAGAAGGAAAGAAGTACCCTAAAGAAACAACCATCCTCTTTCTTTGGCACCGCAAGCGTCCACAGATAACATACTACATGAACCATGGACCTTATCTTCCTGCAGTTAAGTAGGGTAGGTAAGGCTTGCACATTATTCAGCACTCATGGCTTTCAGTTTCAGATACGGCTCAAGAATCTGGTCCTTTGCTTCAACTCTCCGCTCAAGCTCGATCGACCGGTTCTTTTCCTACATTTGAGGACTACCACAACAAATGGGAAACATAGTTGTCACCTTGTGCATAGAGCAGCGACTTGGAAGTCGATCGGTTCTTGTCATGGATTCCTCCAGATTCTGGAAAGAAACAAAGGACCATGAATGCCATGCATTGATTCTTTGGCAACTTAACAGAGTAACATGCATGCAAGTCACCGGTGAACAATGTACAATCTTGAATCCACAAATTGGCTGCTTCCCTTATATTTCTTTCACTACAAGCATGCCATCCATCATAGGCTCCACATCTGACCATTTGTAGCTCCACATGTGACGGGTAAGAAAGGATCAGCTGTTTACTTTTACTACTAAGAGCAAGGGGAAAGAATTCCTCGCAGAATTGTTAAGAGGGAATCTACTTGGAAGTCTTGTGAGATGGAAAGCTAACATTGTTCTATCATTGGCATGCAAGCTTTATTAATTGCATGCTCTTTTGAAGCAATCTGTTTATTGGAAATCTATTAATGATAGATTAATACATGTTTAATCGTAAGGATAGGTGATATCATTTCAAATTGAGTTCGATGTCAATTTAATTCAAAATTTTATAGTTAATAAATTATAGGCTAGACTCGAATATATATATCATTCATTCGGCTTTCTTGATATTTATCGAGACTATTTTCTTCGTCATCTTTTTCAATCTCTTCTCACACATGAATATCTCTTTGAACATAATTACCTGAAATGAGCTTGCATCATATAACTAAAACCAGATGACTTATGTGGCATGTTCTTGACAGTGTTCCAAGAAGTGTTGTTCTTTCTGTAATAGATGCACATCTTTGTCTTGAATGATGGAAAAGTAGAAAGCTGATGAACTGCTACTGATGCTTTCCTGACATTTCCTTTGATTTGATCATGGTCTACATATTTTCTCGTGCTAATTCTTTTGTTTCTGTTGATGACAACTTTTTCTCTTGGAACGAAGTTTTCTGGAGGAAAGAGAAACAGCTTCTGCCATGCTATCTATAATGTATTCATATAGCATCAAGACATTCTTTTTCTGATCGAAAGAAACGTTGCCTCGCTTCATTAATGCGGTATTAATACTTCGAATGAGTGAGCTGAGAGCGGCAAAACAGCAGATGAGAGCTATAAAGAAAGCAGGGAAGTAGGTAAGACTGTGTCATGAGCAAAGCATACTCTCTAAGCAATCATCACTCGGCTGACGAAGGAGACCATGCAGCATTAAGGCATCCACCTGTTGGATGATGACTTGTCAGCGGAGTGTCATTTTTGATCCAGATGTAGCAGACTTCATGTAAGTTAGAAGTGTCAGGCCATCCATTCCTGCAGATACTGACCAAAGAAGAATGAAGTAATGAGGAAAACAACAACGACAAGATGAACGATGAGAACTCACAATCAATGACACTGTGTTCATATCTGAAGAGGAACATGCCAAATGCTCCCAAGTGTATCAAGTCTAGATGTATAGATAAAAGCCAAGATTTTGATCCAAGAAGCACTCAATGTTCAGCAAGCATTGATTCATTCGCCACATCGATAACGTAGAAGTGTTTATAGCCATAAGTTTGCAGTGATTTCATGCTTATTGCTGCATGTTTTCCATCAAACACAGTAAGGAAAGAGAAGATTAAACGCAGTTAACTGTGGGAGAGTTCACAAGGATTGGAAGTTGAGGCCTCACATCTGTTGAAGGTGGGGAAGGCAGGCCACCGAGGAGAGTGTGCGGTGTCCCCATCCCTACTCCAATGAACTGCTGACAGTACTGGCTTGCTTGCCATTACAAGGCGAGCTGTGGCCCCAAAGTATTGAAGCCAGCAACAAGGACACAAGACCCTTAAAACCTCCTCTCTCTCTCTCTCTCTCTCTCTCTCTCTCTAAGGGGATCTCACTGAAACGTACTTGTCTTGTTTCCTTCTCTCGTTTCCTACTGCATGGCCCATGTATTATAGGAGACTGTTGGTGTGCTGACGCTTGCAAGCCGAGGGCTGCAGAGTTGGAGAGGTTCCTGATCCTATACTTGGCATGGGGCAAAAGTCAACTCATAAAAAGAGATTGATTCTCGCAAGAGAACCCATCAAATGCAGCACTCTTTAGCTCTGCTGATGCAATGCAACAAAATTACCAGAGCAAGTGTTGCAAGACAATCCCATTGACTTCTTTTACCAGCATATATAAAAGTACAGTGTCAGATATATAAGTTGTCAGCAAGCAAGCAAACTATTTTTACCTCTTCTTGGAACTCCTTTTCTCTGTGAAGATAGCATTGCCTGTTACTACAATCTTTTGTGGTTGATTCTTATCATTTTATGTTTCAGAATTAGTCTTTCAGCATCTGAGTCAATAGTCTATAACTCCAATACTTGTAGGAACTAATGGAGATTCTGTGTCTACTTATTTTAATTGCTTGATCTTTTTTTATGGTAATAGAAAAGGAAAGATCTAACTTACGACTAGAGCTGTGTAGTTTATGCCACATTGTACTCCAGTCCAGACTAGGTCACCACCTACCTAACTATAACAATGCAAGATATAAGATGGATGCATATGTAGGTAATGCCACTGGTTGCACTGGTGGCACCTTTCTATCCTCTTAGGAACTCCAGATCTCATCTTCACTGAGTTATGTACCCTAGAAAGAATGTAAGAAAGAACTGAAACTAAGATCATACAAAGGAAAGGTTAGAAGAAAAAGATATGAGCACCAGAGCTCTGAAATAGCATGCTATGAGGACTCTAGCCTAGTCTGTAGAACTTCCCCAAAAAATTAACATTGTTGTTTTGCTACTACAAGCATTGAATCCTTTTGACAGAGGGAAGCTACCACATTGTTCATTCCTCCCTCTTAAAGGAGTCTCTTCAATAAACAATGTCCTCCCACAGTCAAACTGGCAAGCAGTTGCTGCCTCATCTAGGTCTCCATATTGAGTCATCCTAGTACAGCCACTCCACATTAAATTCCTCACCAGGGTATCCACCTCCTGGCACTACTGCAGACCTGCATGGGGGGTTTCAGTGATAAGGCTAGACCCATGACTCTCTCTCTCTCTCTCTCTCTCTCTCTCTCTCTCTCTCTCTCTCTCTCTCTCTCTATCTCTATCTATTAGTCTTCAACATCCTTTTCCCTCTAGTTGGGTGATGTTTGGCACTTGACACAGTGTCGTTTTTTGGGATGTGTGGCAGGATCACAGGAGGAGAGGCACTCAAGTTGAAAGGTAGGAGAAGGGTGGGGGAAGAAGTTGGCAACTAATAGATGGGCCATCACTCATGCTGCAACAAGCAAAAGGTCAGGAGGGGCCTCTGGTCACCTGAGGAAGATGAGAAGCTCATAAAGTACATTTCCACCTACGGCCATGGTTGCTGGAGCTCAGTCCCGAGATTAGCAGGTTCTTTTCTACATGACAACATCTGATTTAGAACTTGATATTTTACTTTCTTCCACCTTCTTCCTTTTCTACTGTGTGTGTGTGTGTGCGCGCGCGCGCGTGTGTGCGTGTTTGGTGTGTGGGACTTTGCAAGATGTGAATGAATTGGCAATGGCGCAGGGCTTCAAAGATGTGGCAAAAGCTGCAGGCTTAGATGGATCAATTATCTCAGACCTGACTTGAAAAGAGGGAGCTTCACTCCCCAAGAAGAATCTCTAATAATTGAGCTCCACAGAATGCTTGGCAACAGGTAATAGGGTTTACGGTCTTCTCCTTCCTACAGAAAACTAGGCAACAGTATCTGATTTCCCATTCCAAGTGTGTGGTTCGCAATGTCATCATCATATGATCATATCGTCTCTTCCACAGATGGTCACAGATAGCCAAGCAACTCCCAGGAAGAACAGACAACGAGGTCAAGAACTTCTGGAACTCCACCATAAAGAAGAAACTCGTCTCTCAGGCCATGGATAAACTCAACCCCATGCCTTGTGCTGATGAACTGCTACCACTGAGCACGTATCCAAATCAGCTTTTCTGTGGCCCAGAGCAGTATTACTTCCTGAATGGAATCAGCCTACCGGTAGGCTACGACAGCCCTGACCTGCCCGGCTTCGTCGCCGATGGTGTAACTTCCAGCTTGACGTGGTCTTTGGATCCTCGCCATCACAACCACCTGCAACACAACAACAACAACGGCAACAATCTCCTGGTGTTCAACGAAGAACTCACGCTTCCTTTGCATTACACAGAAGCCATTAAACATGCAACCACAAGTTTCGCAGTCAACTGCGATCAATCCCTGGAGATCCAGGACTCGATCATCCAGTGTTTTGCGGCACCGAATGAGTGCCCTAACGCCCGGTCTCTCTCGAGCAACCCTCAGGGTTCCACGAACACGGTGAGGTTCAAGGATGCGATCGTGGCGTCGTCGTCTGCACCAGCGGTGGTGCTCGGTGACAGCCTCCCTCATATCTCTGGTGTGCAAACTCATTGGATAGAGTAGGGCGTAGGGTTCTCCTGGAAAAAGAATAAAAGGTCGTATAAATCTGGATAGAAAATTAACATGGAGAAGATCGAGTTGCTGCCGCTATCATGTAAGCGTTAAATATGCATACATCAGTGTGGGAGCCTTCTTAGAACTGTCAGATCGACAGCTTAATAATATATATATATATTGGTGGCAGTCTATGGCTTGTAATGGATAATGGATACAAGAGAAGTGCAACATCTGAGGTACGTAATGCATCGCTGTCTTTCTGTAATGTTTTCTTAGCTTTTATGTCCAACATCTTATTATGGTACACTTCAATTCATCTTTTTGGTCCATAAATACTTGGAGGAGAACATTATAATACTAATCCTTGAACTTTGGAGAACATTTCAATTGGGTTTTGGTTTATGTCTTTTGACCCTTTCAATATTATTAATATTTCATCCAAATTTTATTGTTAGGTTTCTTATATAAATCTTGCCAAAAGTTGGTCTGAGTTGAACAATAAGGGGATTATACATAAATATTAATGATAAACATAACCTAATGTACTTATATTAAAATTGGCCAATCATAGTCATCATATATTGAATCTTGATATTTTAACCAAAAAAAGTTTCAATTCTCCATTCCCTTTTTCTAGAACTATCACATCGAGTTTAATTTAAAAAAATCAAGTAAACATAATTGAGGGTGAAATAGAAAAAAAGAAGGTTTATCACAAACTTTTTTTATTAATTTAAATTAGGTTAAAAAGATGAATCAAATTATTTAGTGAAATTAGCTTGCTATCAAGGATTATGAATCGAAGCTAACCTCAGAATTTGATTGGAATAAGAATCAATCGACATATACAAGAATCTAAAAGTCTAAACAAAGTTTGCTCAAAGAATATTGATGTGATTGGAATGCTTGGTCTCATCTCATCAACAAGTACTTATCTCTCTCTCTCTCTCATCCCATCTCTAGAGTGACGACCAGTACAGTGAATAGTCCGACTCAATTAAAGCACCGAGACCAAAAGCATGACGAACTGAAACCACTGCACCGGGAACTTACCAGTAGTACCTCCTCAGAGAATTAAATGCCAGCATCGCATAAATCCCCCTCTGTGCTTTTGCCTCCTCTCCTTTGAGTTGCTGGCATTTGGAGGAGGCATGTACATATGGACAAATGACATAAATGTCTTACTGCATACTGTTCAACACTGCATGTGATCGGTGAGGGGGAAGACAGTCCCTTGCAATGGAGGAAGCCTGGTCTGCTTCCACTGGGCAAACCATTAAGTTAACACAGTGACATAATAGATAGAACAAGAAACAAGGCGTTTAATTCATGTTGTGCCTACCTTTTACCTTTATGATTCCAACTCAGATTGCTGGGCGAAGCCTCAATGCAAGCCTATGCAACATAGGTTCGTAATCTCAGATTACTCTATGAATGAGATCACTTGGTGCAAGTGTAGGTTTCCACAAATATGCGCAGTACATGAATCCTAGTATAAATTTTTTTGGAGACACTCGTATAGTAATAGTCTCTACAACACAAGAATTTTTCTTCATCAACTTTGCTGTCATTCTAGGGGGGAATGGATTGACTTACATGATGAAAACAAATTGGCTGATTGAACAGTCACCACCAATCTTTTAAGAGGATGGCTGCTTGGAAAAATGTACTGCATCAGAGAAAAGTAGAGTAGCAGAAGGACCAGTCTAATCCATGAATCAATCATCAAGAGAAGCAAATCATCAATCGGCTTGAGAGCCTGGCTGCTTGGAGAAAGGTAACTCTTTATCAGGGAGAACTATCATGTTAGGGCAGTCTAACCATAAATATGATACAATGCATAAAGTGTACCTACCATCAGACAACCTGTTCCATAAAGTAAAGCTAGGATAGTGATCGACACCCTCAGCGGTCATTTACAGGTAGTGGCTGGAGCAGCTGCAAAATTCATAATAGCGAAACAAGACTGACTGGGTAGCATGCAGAGAATGGCTCACTGACCATAAATTATCATGTGCCAAGAGCTGAACGGTTTGTAAAGATAAAGTTAGTTGACAAGGAAAAAAAAAAGTGGAATTTAAAATTTTGACATTTAAAGTGCACCATATAAATGGAAATATATCGCTTCTTTGGTAATAAACTTAAAGGAGTCCAGTGCTGAGCAGGTGATCTTCAAGAAGAACTCACTGGCTGTTGCTCATTGAAACCCAGTGTGCAAATTGTGGAGCATTAGCGGAATTCATCATGGTAATCGAAATCATCAAAGTCTTCATCTTCATCATCACTAAAGATAGAACTATAGAACACATATGGGTGTTCGATCATCTCCATCAAACTTAGTTGGCTGTCTCTATCCGAATCAGCCTGAAACATTAGAAGAGGAAAAGAACAAAAAGGAAAACGTCACTTCAAACACATTGCAACTCTATGGGCATGTTTAGCACAAACAAAATATCTGATTGCTGAAAGCACAACCATATACAGTTTAGGGCAAAAAAGAAACTGTAAATTGCAGACCATGGCAATTATCAAGGGTTAGAAGCAGTGCCATGAATGAAATAAAATAACACTTTTCTGTTGAGAAATATGGTATGTGATGATACTTCATTTAGCACGATATGTTCATTTATATGCAAAGGAAATCTGCAATTTCCTATTCTAGTTTTTCCCTATACAACAAAAATCTAATTCTTAATGACCAACCAACATGACTCATAATTATCACTAGTACAAAAACAAAGGGTGGAAGAGGATATGGAATAGCTAATACTAACAACATAATCTGAAGACCATAAGCTCGACAATATAATAACAAGAGAATGGTGATTCCAGCAAGCCATTTTTTGACAATCATGTTACGGGGTTTGCCTAAAGGCAAATGCCACAGACAAGAAGCTAAAGAAATGAACTTGCATGATGAAAAAAAATGAAAGAGTTAATGCTGACATTTCAAAGGCCTGTGACTTTGACAATATCAAGTGTAAATTGTCTGATCTGCATCATGATATTCAAGGATATTACTTTTTAAGCATAGATGATCCAGGATATAGGAAATCCAAACCTCTGAAAGTGCATAATCAGCTTGTTGTTTTGCATGGTAGCATTCAGAATGGTGAATTTTACCAATCACACCAACGAGTTCATCTCCCGATAAGAACCTAAACCAAGTACCAAATATAAGCACTATTAATAAGCTTCCAATTGCTTAGTCAATAGTTTTCCAGATTTGTACCCATCATTGTCCTGGTCAAGCTTTGAAAATAACATTTTTGCTTGTCCTAAGGTGGCAGAATGATTGTAGGGTCCGTCATCATCTAGTATCGAGTCAAATAATCCAACAAAGTATTCGTCGAAGTTAAGCTTCCCATCTTCATCTCCATCTTTTTGCCTGGAAGGATATATTCAGGAGCCAACAAACATTAGATTACCAACATATAGTTTCAAAAAGTAACAAAAAACTACAACATGCAGATTATCACATAGCTCAATCTGCCAACTCTATTTTCATGTAAGAAACAAAAGCGAAAAGAAATTTGTTAAAATGCTTCTCTAAACATTTATTATGCTGCATAGTGTATTCTTTTTGTTGCTAGGTGATATGGGGATGATGACAGAATCTGACTTAACACTAGATAACGTGAAAGTTAACATTTCAATGCCAATTCTGTACTGAATCGTGTAAAAGTAATTAAGATTTATCTTAATTAATTGCCTGAAACTCTACACAATGAAATCCAAAGAAAGAAGAATGAAGCAACATGGAACAGTTGTAAAAACAAATATTATAGAGTTTGGCCTTACCTGGACAGTTAAAATCGAAGAACGTAAGAAAGAAACATGGAATAGTTGTAATAAAAAAATATATCAGAATTTGGCCTAACACCAATTCTGTGTCGATATATCAAATATCTAAAAATAAATTAATATTTGTGACCTATTCTACACCTTTGAGGCTCAAGAGTGTTTCATGAATTATTGCCTCAACATTGCATTCATCGTTTTTGGGTCATCCACAACTTATATAATAAGGATATAAGTGTTCCACAGATTTATATGAAACATCACTCTTCAGTGTATGATATTGTAAGCAGCACATCATCATTCAAGTTCTTTACATGCAGAGACACACAGGTATGTATAGATGCATGTGCAGAAATGCATATATGCATGTACAGAACTGTCAGTTGCATCATCAATCACGTTAACATCAGCACTGCAACACATCATTGCGCAGCATAAAAAAATTTCAGAACCAATAGGTTAGCATCGGATGGTTTTAGCTGTATCTCAATTATAAAGGTGGACTCTGCGTAATGGCAAACCTATGAAATTATCACTCTAGAAAATATATACCAACTTCCAATTCTTCTGTTCAAAGACAACAGATTGTTCCATGCACAAAAAAGAACTTCCTTTATCTCGGATGTGAACAACTTCCGAGTGGGCACTGTAATTGTTGATTTTCAGTAACCAACAACTGTATCCTGGTTAGTAGCTTAAATGACCCTTTTATATATCCTTATCTTATTAATTTAAACATGCCATTACACTTATAATAGATTAATACCACCAATTGACTTGTTTCATTGCTATCTGCTGAATAAGTAAAAAGAGAAATTCCTAAACCCCTTTTTCCACCAGGTGGCCAATGCAAGTGATAGCCCATCATTGTCTCTGGCTGCTTATATTTTCCATTTCTTCTTTGTATGCTGCGAGACGTTGTAGCACTATGAGGCAGTGCCACACACAAGGCTCCCACGATTTGGCGGTTGTAGGTGCATTATGTATATGCAACCCTGCCTGTGCACAGGCTAATTTTGTTGTTTGGATCCTTGATATCTAGGTTGCAAATGATGTTAGGGGGCTAACAAATGGAATCATATATTTCAATTATATAACAGAGTGGTAGATCTTATTCACACTATCTTGCAGGACCTGAATCGCAAAAACCCCTTTTCAGGAGTTTCGCACAAAGCAAAAATTTTGATAGTTTATGACAAAGCTGAGAGGAGTAGCTGAATTTAAAGAACAAAGTTTTGTATTGGATCGTGATAAATAAAACCAGACAACAATGAGTGGAGCTTGTTGGTCAGATTATAGCTTTTCCAGAAAACTATGTAAATTGTAAACCAAAGACATGAAATTGAAATTAAAACAGAGTCTAACAAACTAAAATAACACTATGTTAATGTAAATTTTTATTTCTTGGATCCATACTATGCTAGCTTCACAATAGTTAAATGGATAAACTATATACAAACAACAAGACATAAGTAATTGAAAGATTGCACAAGTATCTGCTGATGTTGTAGAGAACTGCTTGTACCTAAAGAGACATTAGATTGATAAAATAATGAACCTCAAAAGTTCAAAGATAAATGAAAGAGTTGCACCTTATTTCTTCTTTGCACAGCCACTGGATCAGTTTTGGGTTGCCACTGTCAGCAGGGTGTAGGAAGCTGAAGAAGCAGAAATAGATTTAGAAGAAAGGTAAAAAGGATAGTACAAGAACAACAACAAAACCATAAATTCCAACTATTTGGGGTCAGCTAGAAAGGTAAAAAGGATACAAGTCAAAAATAACAATTCTCAATAACCTACTCATTGAATTCGGTCAAATTCAAAAGTCCATTTCCATCAGTATCTGAGGCATTGAAGTGATCCTCCTTCCACCATCCCGTTTCATCAACAGGCGAAGCTTTAACTGGAGAATGTTACATCTAACACCCACTTAGGATTATTAGATCATCCTTGGCTAGCTATATTTATGCATGTTTTAATTTTTGACTTTGGAAATCATGCACATTATCAATTGCAAACAACAAACTTCCAGAAAATAGAGAAATTTTGCATTAATTAACATTAATAAGTGTTGCAAGAATAATGCAAAACACTGTGATCAACAGAACCACATAATAAATTTTGTCCATTTACACCAGGATGTTGAGAAAATATAAATATTTTGGAAACTCAAAAGCATGAAACAATGTTAATCTAAAACTAAAATTCTTAGTAATTATAAGAATCATACAAGCTCCTAAAAAATATAAAGCCAAGTGTTTACACGGACATTTGGAAAAGATTAGAGAATTAGGTAGGCCTCAAAGAATATAATATGAATAATAGATGTTGTACAGGATAGTAGGTAACTTGTGTATGTCAGCTCAAATATGAAGCTGTCCTAGGTAAACCACTATAAATGACAAAGAACTCAACAGTGAAAAAGGAGTCTGAGAAGGCTAACGACCATAATGCTTAGACTTAGATGTGGGAACAGATTATTCTCCACATGGTCCCAAGACTGTTACAGAAATTTACAAAATTTGTCTAGTAGAAATAACTTAAGATCTCACCATTAGAGTTTACTAAAGTTCCTTGAGAAAATAGTAATGTGACATTTATGAATCTCGTCTTAGATAAATACTTTCTCATAATGTCATGGCTAATTGGCACAAAAATGAAAAAACGTTTGTGAAACTAAGAATAGACATCTATAGAAAACTCCCTATATTATTCAATCCCACCACTACATCTTGCATACATATCTTATGCAAAAACAGAAGACTATGTCCCAACCATATAGGAAACCATAAGTTAAATAAAAGAGTTAGGAGTTGGATATTCCTCCGGTCAGTGGCATTTATGAGAAAGGGTTTAATTCACAGCTATAAATGACAATAAAATGACAAGTTCCAGCTGATGCCTGATATTGGTAGAACAAGCCGCCTTCTTGTCATGGCTAAACAGTACAAAAAGCACTTGTGGGACAGGTACAGAAGAAGAGCTGATTCTTCCTCCTCTTCCAAGATGTGATGGCTCTGTGGTCCAAAAAGATCTCTAAGTAGTTAGAATAGATTGCTACCAAAACTCCCTGACTAAACATGATCTGAGTCAGCGCAAGAAAAGTGACCTTTTGATATTGAGAAAGAAATGGATAGTTTTGTCTAAAGAAGGATAAAGTGGATACACATTTCATCACAGATATGAAATTATAATAGGTTAAAAAGTTGCTCAAAGATGGACAAGCAGAAGCAGTTTCCTATATAAGTTTTGACAATTGGAACTCGCATGTGGTATCACAAAGTGGACATGATTTATCAAGAATTTTTTTGTATACTTGTAAGGATTCAGAAAATAAAATTGCAATAATTTTCAAACGCCTTGAGTTGTCATGTGTTATGCAGCAAATAGAAGCTTGAGACTCGTAGAATTATCTTCAACATTTGCATGATTAGGAAACACAGTAGGACTTCAACCATGTTACATACAAAGATGATATAAAAATAATACAAAGATTATGTAAGGAAGGTTATTAAGCTTGTTATCAAAATAATAAAGCCTGTATTAATTACACATACTGCTATTTCAGTATCTTCTTTTCATCATTAATGTCTTGGCAAGGAATAAAATGAACAAGAATCGATCATTTGCAACAGGTTCCATAACTTGCTTCTCTTAAGTTTGCGATCCACCTCATGACAAACCAAACCCGGTGAAAAGGAGTAGATTAAAGAAGCACTATGTTTCTTTGGAAATAACAGATATGAATTTAGGAACAACCCACCTAAAGATGACATCTTTCTTCTTGTGAATACTGGCAGTCAAAGTAGTAACTATTACTGGTCGAGACTTGCGATTGAATGAAACAACAATACAAAGAAGACAAATCATATGAGGGATCTCACCGACCAGATTGTCGATACTCTTCAAACGAGACAAATCCGTCCCCGTTGCTGTCGCAGAGCTCCAGCTCGCGGCCGGACCGGTGGATCTCCTGCTGGGCGGCCTGCTGGAAGTTCCACTCGGCAAGCTCCGTCGAGCTCACGAACCCATCGGCGGGGGCGACGTCGATGCGGGGGAAGAGGACGACGATGCGGTGGGTGATGTTGAAGCGATCCTCGCCGTCGACGTAGTCCTTGGCGTCGAAGAAGTCGTCCCATTCCGGCTGGGACTCCTCGTGGTGAGGGAGGCGGAAATGGTCCCCTTCCAACTTCCGGGCCTCGCGTCGGCGCTCGATGTCTGCGATGATGGGATCGAAGGGGATTTGATGGTGGGAGGAGGTGTTGTGGCTGAGCTTGAGGCGGCGGTGGTGGTGCTGGCGGTGGCGGCGGGGGGTCCTCGGGGGTACGGAGGCGAGAAGCAGGAGGGTGAGGAGAGCGACGGTGGCGTAGATTAGTACTGTGGCGGCCGACGGCTTCGCCATCGACCTTCGATCGAATGGAGGAAAAAAAAGCACAGGAGTGGGTGAGCGAAAGGGGGTGTTGGAAGATCTATTTTCACCGCGGAGGATAGTAAGCCATGGATTCGCCGTTCGCAAGCATGCTCTCCGATATATTTATGATCGGACGGTTCACGTTTGAAATGATGGGTGGGAATGGGATCCACGTGACTGTACGGCTCTAATAAGAACTGGACGATTCCGATTACAGTAGAACGCGCTCGATGTGATGATGCGGTTTGTGTGTCTCGGCCGAGGTACGAAACACAAAAAGTCTTTTATATTATTGGTTTAAACAACCGGCCCCACACGAAACTGACCCCATAGAAAGCAGCTCACCCGTATCGCGTCACTTAGTATAGACGGCTAGAAGCCGCGACGGTGGGAACCGTCCGATTATATGCCTTTCCCCGTCTAAACCGTTCATTCATATAATGAGGTTGAATACTATATATATCATCGATACGTAAAAGATTGTAAAGATTGTAATAAGCTGATCTATGAGCTGTATTGTCTCGGATGACTCGAGAGATGTTGAATAGCTAGTAGATCTATAGGATTTTTCTTCCTCTCAAAGTTAGATTTTATTTGCTAGTAAATCTATGGGATTTTTTTTCCTCACATAATCAAATTTTATTTGCTGTTAGATTTTTGAGATTTATCTTGATTTGATTCTACTTGATGGAGAGCATGTATGTTCACATCAAGTATAGTATAGTGGGTGCATTTTGTTTATTGATTATGTAAGGATCGGATCAAATATTGTTTGAATTTCAAATTGATTTTTGTGTGCCTCACAAATGATTAATTAGTAGATCTTTGATGAGATTATTTTTTCTTATAATATTAATTTTTATTTGCTAGTATATCTGTACATGATTGCATTTGACTATGCTTGGGGGGAAACGTTTATCGGTCACTTGAAAGGTCTATAAGTACCTCTCTCATGTCACACAACTCTCATCGATCTCTTGTTGAATGTTTCTTATCTTATATGTTATTTGATATGATAAAATTTTATTCTATTTCTTTAAAAGAATTGATCTCTTAGAAATGTTTGAAAGAATTTATTTCATATTAGTGTTATACTTAAGTAGGAAATAAATAAATTTATTTATTATAAGGGTATTTAAAACTAGAAAATAAATATGTGTAAAAATTAGGTAAGGTAAAAATTATTGGTGAGATTTGTAATAAATGATTTTTTTCTAATTAGGACAAAAAGGTGAAGAGAATTACACTCCATGTTCTCTCTTTCTCCCTCTGGATATTAAGGATGATATACCAAATTATTATTGTTCTTTTTTTTTAAGAATTAATACCATATTAGTTTCATCATTGAATTGGATTTGAGTAACTTTATCCATTATGATAGTATTTCCATATCAAGATAGATATAAACATTAGGAAGATAAACAAAGAGGATTACCCTCTGTATAGCATTACTCCCAACCTGTGTTTGTATGCAATTTGTCCTCCTCTCTGGCCTCCTTAGTCTTCTTCTTCCCTGTCTTGAGACCCTTGGAAGTATTCAAGTACAAAAAGAATCCAGAAGCCTCACCAAGGAATGGAATTTGGAGATAGGAGCAACCTCATTGGCTGCAGATTTCCCAAATCACTACCTTCCTCTTCTTCTCTACCTTTTCTTGCTCCTGAGTTTCCGCTACTTCATAGAGATCATAGACCAGCTTCTGGGTGCTGCATCTGAGGTCTATGAAGCAGCTGAAGCTTAGGAGCGAGAAAAGGGAAAGAAGAAGAGGCTGGCATTACTGCAACGACCGGGGTTGCTCCCATCTACAGACTCTGCACTCTCCGGTGGCACTTTCCGTTTCTTTCTAGGCTTGATACTTCCAAGGGTTTCGAGACAGAGGGGGAAGAAGAGTAAGAAGACCAGGGAGGAGACGACAAGAGACCAAAGAGATCAACCAGACGGCAAAGAGTTCCTCACATCATTAGCTGCAGCAAAAATGGCACGAGTGATACTACGATCATTCCAGCGATGATGAATGACTGTAGCAGATTGGAGCGACCAGTAAGAACTATAACTATATCCCAATCGCAACAAACATGACATCTTGCTCGTCGCATTGGTAGCTCGGTCTCGAAACTAGAATTTGGACCTTCTTCCTGTTCTAGTTTGACATTGACCACCTTTAGGAATTTCTCTACCGTGCATGTATTCCGGTGCTCCCTTTTCTCTTTCGATGGGGAACGCTGTCAAGGCCATCGAACGCTTGAAATACTTTTATACGTAGATGCGTCAAACTCATAGAGATACTTTACCTAGTCGTAGCTCCTTAGACTCTTTTCATGCTTTTATCCTAGACGGATGTATCAAGCACAGGGATACTTCACGATTAGAGTGTATTAGGTGCTATGCATGAAATTGTCTTTAAGAGATTACATCATGCACTGAGAGAGCTGTCTTGTACGATTAGAACACATCATATACTCCTGAGTGAATACATTATTATAAGCATAGAAAGTTAATTTATCCGATTACGATATGTGAAGTGCATTGCATGCTTTTGTCTCGGTAGACGTATAAAACATATGAACATCTTTTATTTGACTAACTAAAGGAGATCAATATATTTATTTATTTTTCTCTCAACCAATGGGTTTTCTTATTTTTATTTGTTATTAATATTAAGGCATGAATTGTGCTGTGGTAAAGGAGTGGTCTACGAACGCAAAGACAGACAGATGGTTTGAGTGCTGCTGGTGGATGCATATTTTAAGGATCATGCAGGAGCCCAATTTGTTCTTAGATTTGTCTTGTTCTTGGATTTTTAAGCCTTTTGCTTCCTCATATTTGCTACCACCTTTAAGATTTGTCTTGTTCTTAGATATTTGTGACTTTCCTTTCTCACAAGGTCAAATTTTATTTGCCAATAGTCCGTCCTTCTTCAAAGGGTCAACATTTATTTATTTGCTAGTAGATCTTCAAGACTCAATTATGGTTGTTGAGGAAGAGCTTGGCCACTTTGTCTGGGCCTTGTTTTAACTTTGCCTTGATTTTTGTGTGCTTAGCAAATCTTCAGGATTTGTATTGATTCTCACAAATGATCAAAGTTCGATTTGCTAGTAGATCTTTGAGATTTGTCTTTCTCAAAGTATTAGATATATTTTGACAGCAAATCTTTGGGATTAGATTTTCTTTTTGCACATGATCAGATTTGATTTTGCTGGAAGAAAAGCTTGGACACTACTTAGACCTCTATAAATAGTTTGCAGATGCCACAGCTCCCCTTCATTCAGCTTCTGCTCCCCCAACTCTTCACTGAAATCCATGTTGGTCTTCCCCTCCCAAGAGGAGGAGAAGAAGAGGATGACAATGCCTTGAGAGAAAACTGCAGCAGCAAAAGTTGGAGTGGCTGAGCCTGAGGTAGTGGTGGTGCTGGCTGTGCCAGTGGGGGTTACTCGAGGGGATAGACGGGAGGAGGATGAGATGCGCGACGGTGACGTAGTTAGTATTGTGGCACCAGATGGTTTCGCCATCGACCTTCAAATGGAAGCCAGGAGAGAAAGGTCGATGGCGAAGACGTCGGTTGCCACAAATACTAATCGACGCCACCATCTCTCTCCTCATCCTTCTCCTTCCTACTTCTCAACTCAGTGGTGGAGTGGCTGAGCCAGAGGTAGTGGTGGTGCCGGCTGTGCTAGTGGGGGTTACTCGAGGGGATAGAAGCGAGGAAGATGAGGCGGACGAGGGTGATGTAGGTTAGTGTTGTGGCACCCGATGGTTTCACCATCGACCTTCGATGGAAGCCAGGAGAGAAAGGTCGATGGCGAAGACATCGGGTGCCACGATACTAATCTACGCCACCATCTCCCGCCTCATCCTTCTCCTTCTCACTTCTCACAGAAGTCATCAGCACCACCACCGTAGCCTCAAGCTCTGCCATCAACATCTCCACCGCCTCTATAAACCCTCAACTCTCCCGATTACTAGAAAGATAATCAATCATGAGATTTCAAAAATGTACATGAATAAAAATGAGGCATCGACCACATTTTTTCCTTTCCTCTCTCTTAGTCTATTCTAAAACCTCTTTCCTCTCGCCAAGCACCAACATCAAGCCCATGGCGCGGTGTAGTATGTCATTCTTTTCTTGTTTGGTTTTCTTTTCTCTTTACGCGTCTCTTCCTCTCTTGCTGCAATATCTTTTCACACACGGTGGAGAGCTCGAGGCGACGGTGGTGCCGATGCGGGTTGCTCGGAAGGACAGAGCCATGAAGAGGAGGATCAGGAGAGCGACTGTGATGTAGATATTGTGACGTCCAATGGCTTCGCCATGGACCTTCAATGGAAGTGAGGAGGAAAAGGTAAAAGACATCAGACGTCACAATAGTAATCTGCACCACCGTCGCTATCCTCATCCTCCTCTTCCTGCCTCTGTCCAAGATGACTACCCACCAAGTAAACCGCTAGCACCACCACCACTGCCTCAAGCTCCACCACAACACAACCACCTCTAAAAGCCCTCAGCTCTCCAACAAAATCCATAAGGATTAATATTAATTAATCTATAATCCTAAATAATTTTTTTATTGATAGAAATAAGATTAATCCTCCTCGGTACGATCTTCATTCCTTGCAGTGGAAACAAATGGTGAATGTGTTGTGGTAGCTCTAAATGTTTTTGTCATGGATGAACACATGAGGTGCAAAGAGATGCTTCGTACAAATAGGATGCAAGGAGATGCAAGTTATTTTCCCTGTTAAGGTGCATCAGATGCATTCGGCCAGACTAGATCAAGTAGCACGTGTGGTATTCAAATTGCTAGTGGGTGCATTTTCTTCACCTGGATCATGTTCGAATTTGCTTTAATTTTCATGGAATTAGCAAATCTTTAAGATTTCTCTTGATGATCAAAATTCAATTACCCAATAGATTTTTGAGATTCTCTTTTCTCATAAGATTTGCTAGGCAAACGACAAGGCCACTAGAAGTCGGGTGGGGTGGTTGTTGTGGATAATAAAAGTGACAACGAAAATTGAGGATTGTTATGTATCTGCATCGATGCCGATGCAATTGCCGAGCGACCCTTTTGTCACTCTGTATTTGCGTCGTTGTCGACGCAGTTGTCGATCGACAAAAGGATCATAATGTAGATGCTGAGTGGTCCTTTCGTCGGTCGACAATTACATCAATACCAATGCAATGACAACCATTTCATCACTCTACATTTGTCTCATCGTCGATTGCAATGTCGATGCGGCCTAAAAAGTTGCTTGGCATATGCATTGGTGGCCATTTTACTGCTGGCTATAGTGTTAATGCCAACGCATTGAGCGGCCCTTTGTCGATGCAATTGTCGAGCGGCTAAAAAGTTGCTTGGCATATGCATTGGTGGCCATTTTACTGCTTGGCTATAGTGTTAATGCCAACGCATTGAGCGGCCCTTTTACCACTTTGCATTTGTGTCAACGTCGATGCAATTATCAAATGGTGAAAAGATCGTCCGACAACTACATTGATGTAGATGCAAAGTGACCCTCATCTTTATCTTTCGTCATTGCTCTCCTCATCCATGATTGTCACTCATGGCCCCCAGTGACATTATCGTTTGCCACCACCGATTGAAACATTAAAATTATTTTTTTACCTATTATTTTCATATTTGTATCGGTAAAATCAATGACGTTATGATAAATAGATCTAGATATTTCACTTTAAATTTTAATATAAATTTTTTAAGTCTAAAAATATCTATATAGAGGGATATATAATTAGTCCCGAAGTAAACGACACTACTACAAGAATAATGCAGCAACTTAGGTTGCTCCCAATGAGAAAAACATTTACATGGAGTTGATTTGCCAACAAACTAATGCTTAAGATATAAAAAATATATCGATGAAGTTTGA
Organism: Musa balbisiana; assembly: GCA_004837865.1. Taxonomy (NCBI): domain Eukaryota; kingdom Viridiplantae; phylum Streptophyta; class Magnoliopsida; order Zingiberales; family Musaceae; genus Musa; species Musa balbisiana. The sequence continues at coordinate 40,427,430 of CM017193.1, forward strand.
ACCTCAATCATCATTAAGTGGGTCATCGTATCGGTGATTTGATTCACCATCAAACTAATGCTTAAGATATAAAAAATGTAACGATGAAGTTTGAACCTCAACCATTAGTAGTGGGTCAACAGATTGGTAATTTGATTCACCATCAAACTATTAAGATATAAAAATGCGTCGATGTAGTTTGAATCTCAATCATTGGTAAGTGGGTCAACACATCGGTGATTTAGGTGTGAAAATATGATAAGTGTTGATGAAGTTTGAATCTTAACATTTAGTAAGTGGGTCACATATTTGTATTTTAAGTGTGAAAATATATAGGATAGTATGATATATTATAACCGTAAAATATGTTGAATAAGATTATGAAATCTCTAACCTTTGGTAAGTTGATCCCCTACACCTATATCAAATCAATATTTTACATATACAAAATATGTCAGATGAGATTTTGAATCATCTAACCTTTAGTGAGTAAATCTATTTTCGTATATTAGCATATCTTTAAAAAATTTGAGTATCGAAATTTAGAAAATATTATCAAACTAACACTCATCATTTTAATATATTAGCATATCTTTTAAGAAAAATTTTGACATCCAAAACTTTTGGACTTGTCTAATTATATTTTGTCATTTCTAATTTTAATGATATAGTTGACCAATGATTGACTCTAATTATAATGATATAGTTGACCAATGATTGACCTCGACGAAGACGATGATCAAGGAGTCATCGACAAGAGAAAACAATCGATATCGTGTGTAAAATATTAAAATACACTAGTTTAAATAACACCAACAGTTGGAACATTATGACTTGTTACTTATTTTATACTCTCTCTTTCTGGGGAAGCATGAATCATGAAATTGTGACCTTATAAATGCTTTATAGTTTGTGATTGATGAATAACATTCGGAATTGGATGTAGAAAGATAAAAGCAAATCCTTTTCTTCAGCCAACGATAAAAAAGAATTGAATAAGCAGCAAAAGGAATTCAAGTTCTCTAAAATATTTGACTACATTATTTTGTAGGAGATACAGAACACATCAGTTCACGAAACTTGGAAATCTGGAAACTACAAGTGATATTTTGTTGTAAGAACCAATAAGCAGAAGAAAGAAAAAAGACTGCTATCATATTGGCAAAACGAAAGCTCTATTTGTGATGTACATCGACATTGAGCACTGAACAAGAGTGCAACACCAGTCGAGAAGATTGCTGCTTCCTAAAATGCAGCTGAAGTAATGCCTCTCTTATCATCCTAATATATGATTTCACAGTTCAAGAACATGTACAACAACAACCTGATTTCCAACCGTTTATTTGAGCCGCAAGCTTCATCGATCGATCGCCGTACCTTGCCACGGCTGGAACTGAAATGCTAGCTGCATCAGTGGATCACCCTGGACAAGATGAATAAGGAGCAACACTCTACACCCACTGGTCACCAGCCTCCAATCCTTTGTCAAAAGTTCCATGCTCACTTGCGCTTCCTGATGTCAAGCCTCTCGCTCGATGCCAAAACTGCTGGCTGCTTCCTGGTCTCAGAGGGCCTGAGCTGGAATACTGATGAAAAGAACCAGACGCATCCCTCGTAAATCTTGCTGATACATTAAGTATCACAGATTCTGAGAGCACCCTGCCTGACCCCAAGTCCCACCCTCTGCTGATACTTGGCTCCTTGTCTAGTGTGGATGTCCCCTCCGGGCTACAGTTTCCCGATACTCTGCAGTCATCCCCCTCGTTGTATACTAATTTCAAGGCTTGTACTACTTCACCCATGAAAGGACGTTGGTCCACTTCGGGCTGCACACACATTGAAGCAATGGCTGCTACCTTCGCCAAACTGTCAAATGGAATGTCATTGCCAAGAGATGGATCTATTATTGAGTCTAAACCATCCCTACTTGTAAGGAGAGGGCGAGCCCATGTGACTAGATTTTCTTGCCCAGGAGGTCGTAACATGTCCACCGGTTTCCTTCCTGTAAGGAGCTCCAGAAGGACAACCCCATAGCTGTAGACATCACTCTTAACAAGAAGATGCCCGGTCATGGCATATTCAGGTGCTACATAGCTGAAGGAGAAAAGAAAAATAAATTTGAACATTAGTCCATGAATCTAAATTTAGAAACACCTATTCCAAAGTCCAAACAAAAAAAAAGGAAAATAAATTAAGTTTACAAAAAAGAGGAGTGATATCATGATATTTGTAGAGTGATGTACCCAAAAGTTCCCATAACACGTGTGGATATGTACTCATTCCCTTCTCCCATAGCTGTTCTTGCTAGGCCAAAATCAGACACTTTGGGGGTGAAGTCATCTTCCAGTAAGATGTTGCTCGACTTGAAATCACGATGTATAACACGAGGGCTTGAATCTTCATGCAGATAGGCAAGACCTCGAGCTGCACCAAGTGCAATCTTCAGCCTCGTATTCCAATTAAGCGGAGTAGTTTCCTTGTCGGCACCTGAATAGAAGTTTTTCTTCATTATCTCACTTTGGATTCATACAAGGAATGTCTTTAACAAGAAGCATTTTTATCCATATTTAACCATACCTTATTATAAGTTTCCAATAAATGGTAACAAAAAATCTATACTACATGGATAAGTCTCTCAACACCGAAAGGCCAAAGGCCAAAGCCCAAACTTTATCATAGTTAAAAAAGCATTTAAACCAAAATCAAAGGTCAGTAGATGTATGCAGAAAAATTTCATCCGCTATTACCAATTACAAGAAGGCATTACCATTTAACAAAACAAGAAATCCTTGTAAAAGTGAATGTGAATGGATATGGTAATGAAAGAATTGCTAGATTATGGCCATAAATCATATAGAAAATCATATTTTAGATGGTTCTTACCATGTAGATGAGATTCTACGCTGCCAGATGGAACAAGTTCGTATACCAGACAGTTGTGTTCCTCGGTGCATATACCAATCAACTTAATTAAATTCCTATGATGCAATCGGCTCAGCATCTCAACCTCGGCTAAGAATTCTCGGTTACCTTCTTGGTCATCTCTCTTAGGAATCTTTATGGCCACCCTTGTGCCATCTTCCAGAGCACCTTCATAAACACGTCCAAAACCACCTTCACCGATTATTTTCAAGTCGTCAAACTTGTTTGTTGCCTTTTCCATCTCAGCTAGGCTAAACGTTTTAACTGATCCTGCATATGTTCGCATGCTAGAGCTGAAGGACGCTGATGCTGATGTTTGCTTGCTTCCAAGCATAGTGGGGCCAATACCTACATGCATTTTGATATATAATAGACAAAGGATTAAAACATAGAAGTTAAATGGTTTAAAACCAAAAGGGAGGTAAAGTTCAGGAAAAGAGAACTCATATCATTCACAATTGGTCAAGAGATTTTGGAACTGGATTTAACACATTGTCTCCATAATCCTTCTCTTCAACATTAATAATTGTGACATAAGTTTATATCTCCAGACTGATCATTGCTCAAATCATTACCTGTGTTACAAACCAAAAGTTCTATGCTTTTATTATCATTGGCAAATGTGTTCACTACTATAAAAATCTTTAATGCCAAGTGAAAAATCAATCCTTTAAGTTTAGATTCCATATATTATTTAAGCACCTCAAATAAAAGTTTATAGCATTTAGCTAGCCCTTAAGGTTGTGCCAAAAAATTTAGACAATGAATTGATTAGACAGGCAAAGCTGTCTGCATTGCTATAATCATGCAAATTGCAAAGTCCTACTTTCAGGCAACAATTTGCCCTTGGTTGCCTACAATCCTTGTAGTTAAGAGAAAGAATGTCTATGAGGATTGCTGTTAAATGTTTGCGGCTTTTCAGTTTGCAGTTTTACTAGAAAAAAAATAACAAAGTTTTACCTACAATGGCCAGTTAAGATGATCATTCAAACCTAAAATTCAGCATAGTCAAATATCACAGTAATTTTTCAGACTGGATCTTTTACCTGATGCCTTTGCGAGTGGGCGTGTTAAAGCTTGTGGAGTTTGTGGAAGATGAGAACCAGCTCTGCATTTCAGTAACAAAAGCCATACTGCTCCAACACATAAGATGAAAGCTATAACAGCAGAGATAGCTAGGACAGCTACTAAGCTGTGATTTTGCTTTTCCTTTTGCCTTCTCACATCAACCGCAAGTGGATGTATTGTCCTAGGATTATTGTCATTGCCATATGATCCATCATTAATATTTATGTTTCCAGGTGCTGTGGGTGGTGATGGAGGAAGACCTGCATAAAGAAAAAGTATGATTTAAGCATCATCTTTAGCTTCACATCTCATGTTTGCGTGGAATATTTACATTTAGACTTATTTTAATTGCCACGTCCATGATGTATTGTTAACCAAAAGTCATAACAAAGCAAAAGAATATTTCTAATGCTAAAAATGTATATTTCTTTACAAGCCAAAAAGACAATGAAGATCTTTGGAACAATCTCTAGCCAAATAATTGGAGGTTATGCTCACATATCAATATATACAATCAACAAAATACAAGAGAATATTCTCTGTCATGGCAAGTACGAAATAAAATAAGAAATAAGATAAACTTGAAAATTTATCGGGGAGAAATGACCAACCTGGATAGCGGACATACAGTACTTCATAGTCCCCAAAATAAGATGAGTTTATGAACACCTGCTTGTGCCAGAACCTTTCATAAACTAAGAACACTGTGCTGTTCTCAAATATGTCTCCAAGTGGTAGCAAATCAATGAGGACATCTGTCTTATCAGGCTCCTCACTGGCAGCATTTGCTCCCATGATGCGCACCTGACTTTGATCCATAAATGTACCAAATGCAATTTCTTGAGCAAATTCAAAGACCAAGGGAAAGAATGTGAACAATGCAATGCTTAGGCGAAGTCCAACTTTTATTGGCAACACACAGGTACAGGGTGATCCTGGGCGGCTATTTGTTAAAGGATCATAACAAGTTGGTGGGATACAATCTGCACATAGACCAGATCTAAACATCATAACTTTATATTATATGTTGCTTGAAAAATACCAATAAGAGTATCAGAATTCATAATAAGGATGGATTAACATTAAATGCATATATTTTTCCTGCCATTAAGCAGAATATTTAATTAAAATTATATAATCTTAATGCATTGTAAGTACTTGCCTAAACTAGGAGGTGGGGGCGGTAATGCATGAATAGGTTGCATCTTTGGTGCCATCGGTTTTGAATGTATTGGTCCAGAAGGAGAAGCCACAGGAAATTGGACATGCCCTGTCAAGATGAGAATGATCCCAAACAAATAAATCATAAAGAAATTAGCTTATCCAAAGTGGAAAATATCGTAAAATGAAGTCTAACTAATATATAGATATATATACATACATAAATACATATATATCCATATCTATACATATACATATACATATACATATACATATACATATACATATACATATACATATACATATACATATACATATACATATACATATACATATACATATACATATACATATACATATACATATACATATACATATACATATACATATACATATACATATACATATACATATACATATACATATACATATACATATACATATACATATACATATACATATACATATACATATACATATACATATACATATACATATACATATACATATACATATACATATACATATACATATACATATACATATACATATACATATACATATACATATACATATACATATACATATACATATACATATACATATACATATACATATACATATACATATACATATACATATACATATACATATACATATACATATACATATACATATACATATACATATACATATACATATACATATACATATACATATACATATACATATACATATACATATACATATACATATACATATACATATACATATACATATACATATACATATACATATACATATACATATACATATACATATACATATACATATACATATACATATACATATACATATACATATACATATACATATACATATACATATACATATACATATACATATACATATACATATACATATACATATACATATACATATACATATACATATACATATACATATACATATACATATACATATACATATACATATACATATACATATACATATACATATACATATACATATACATATACATATACATATACATATACATATACATATACATATACATATACATATACATATACATATACATATACATATACATATACATATACATATACATATACATATACATATACATATACATATACATATACATATACATATACATATACATATACATATACATATACATATACATATACATATACATATACATATACATATACATATACATCTGTCTTATCAGGCTCCTCACTGGCAGCCTTTGCTCCCATGATGCGCACCTGACTTTGATCCATAAATGTACCAAATGCAATTTCTTGAGCAAATTCAAAGACCAAGGGAAAGAATGTGAACAATGCAATGCTTAGGCGAAGTCCAACTTTTATTGGCAACACACAGGTACAGGGTGATCCTGGGCGGCTATTTGTTAAAGGATCATAACAAGTTGGTGGGATACAATCTGCACATAGACCAGATCTAAACATCATAACTTTATATTATATGTTGCTTGAAAATACCAATAAGAGTATCAGAATTCATAATAAGGATGGATTAACATTAAATGCATATATGCTCATATACATATATATATATATATATATACATATACATATATATATATGTGTGTGTGTGTGTGCACCTCTGTTATATATATACCTCTGTTATGAGTGAACGGAGCCACAATTGATTGAGTAGGTGCAGGCGTTCCTTGACTATCTATTGAATGAAATGGAACTTGGACAAAGAAGGGACAACAAGAAAGAAAGAAACAGGATCAACATTTGAAGAAAGAATATACGTCCTTCAATTATTTTACACTGATATACCTGGGGCATATGGTGGTGGAGCATGAACCTTCAGCCTGATCCTTGCAGGCAGTGCTGGAGGATAATAAGAAACAAAAATCAAGCCTTTGAATTAACATAACAGAAGCTTAGAAAATAGTCTTTGTATCATCTAACCAGGATGGTATGGTTCGGGAGGAAGCAGTGGTGATGGAGCAGATGAGGGGTTTCCTTTCCCTTTCCCAGGTGTAAATTGGTGAGATGGAACTACAGGCATGGGTGAAGGACTATCAGGTACTTTTTCTGTCGGAGGTTGTGGATGAGAACTAAAAGGAGCATGTGTATGATCAGAAGGCACCTCGACTTCATGTGGTGCAGGGCTTATCACAGGAAAAGAACCTTTAAAAAAATTAGCCACCGAATTAATTTGCCTCCTTTTCACATGCCAACATTTTGAATTAAATGAAAATACCTCTCAAGTGTGGATGATTTACAGGAGAAATATGACTGGATCTCTCCTTGGGAGGTGAAGCAACTGGCATGCCATGCCTCTCACTGGTGGCAGGTGGCGCAGCTGTCAATGGAGACATAGCAGGCACTGCATATCAATATAAAAAGAATAATACAATGAAATGGTTTGGCTAAATTTCTAATTGTGAACGTGAAATACGGAATCAAATACCTTTTGGATGAGAGTAATTTACAGAGGTTGAATGCTTAGATCGATCCTCTGGAGGTCCAGCAACTGGCATATTATGATTCTCATGGATGGCAGGAGATAATGCTGCTACCGGGGACATAGCAGGTCCTGCAACATCATGTATTGTCAATATTGAACATCAATATTAAAAGGATCATGGATGTAAAAGATTGTTAACTTTCTAATTGTAATTGTGAAATACAGAATTAAATACCTTTTGGATGGGAATAGATTATACGGGTTGAGTGGTTGGATGGATTTTTGGGAGGTGCAGCAACAGGCACACCGTAACTCTTGTAGATAGCAGGAGACGTGCTCGCTAATGGAGACGTAGCAGGCCCTGCACATGTATATTGCTGCTATCACACATCACTGAAGAAAGAATTACGGATGGAAAAAGTTAGGCTAACTTTATAACTGCAATAGTGAAACGCCATTAAATACCTTTTGAATGGGAATAATTTACTGGGATTGAGTTCTTGGGTCGATACTTTGGAGGTGGAGCAACTGACTTACCATTGTTTCTCTCATGGTTAACAGGAGAAATAGATGATACCGGAGAGATAGGAGAGCCTGAACATCATAAATTTTTGAAGACTGAGAACAAAGGCAAACATATGGACCTAATACTGGTCCATTTATCTTAATTTTAGCAGTATCTATGAAAGACAATGTGAACCCTTCTGATTTAAATGGTTGTCTGGGGGTCCATGGTTGGATAACTCTTTCGGAGGTGCAGCAACAGGTGCTCCATGTGAATCACTATGGCTGTTGGGTGAAGGGATAAGTGATGGAGAAACAGCCAAACCTGCATACCAGATAGTAAGCCATGAAAGCAAGAGAAGTGTCAGGTTCTGCCATGTAAATGCTTAACAAGACGCAATTCCTTTGTTTCACCAAAAGAAGCTTAGAGAAAATGTTATGGAACTAATCATTATATTCTCTCTCCAAGATCTTCCAAGGAGAAACTTACCTTTTGGTTGTGAATAATTTGTAGGAGATAACTGGCTGGATGATTCCAATTGAGGTGCAGGAACTGGTACACTATGCCTGTTCCAACTAACGGCAGGAGAAGTTAATGATGATGGAGAAACCGCAGGTACTGCACATAGATATTGCAATAAATTGATAAACAATTGGGTTTATTGAGCATCAATCCATTCGACTACTTTGTACAAACATTTTCCACATGAAAAGATAATACCTTTTGGATGTGAATAATTTGACAGGGATGTTTGACTAATCTTAGGGGATGCAGCAACAGGCATGCCATCCCTATTGCCATGAATTGCAGGTGAACTGAATGATGTTGGAGAAACAGCAGGTCCTGGACAACATTGTACCAATAAAAGTGCATCAGGAGATGAATTTCAAAAGCTTATAAGCAAATGAATGCTCCATATGAGCATGACCCCTTGAGCAAATAACAGTGAGCAATACTTGTCCAATGTTTTTGCTGCCAACTGAGTTATACGAGTATTGTCGTCTACTTAGTTAAATGGCAATGCCTGGAAGTTCAGCTGGTGTTTGAAGTGGAAATTTAATTGATGGAAGTGAAACTAGTATAATAATATGCCAAATTACAAATATCACCAACCTTGGGCTACAGTTGCTGCGACCGGAGAACTATTATCAGGTGCTTTTCCATGAAAATCAGCCTCAGGCACTCCTACACTAGAAATTGCTAATGAAGAGACAATAGAGGATGAGAAATAATGGCTACAATATGTAAAACATCTCTAATAGCATTCCAAGAATTTTTTTGGGAACAGATGATGATAGAAATTACATGTCGAAACAGGAACATCAGGAGCTGGGCTTTGCACGGAAGGCCTCATTCTTGGTTTCTCTGCCTTGGCAACATGATCAGGTGGTGCACTGGGCTGCATCGATGGTACTACTGCTTGGATGGTAGGTGGTAGAACCTCAGACTTAGGCAACACGGTTGGGGAATTGAGGACAGATCCTGGTACACACACATTCGTTATGCTTAAGAGTCCTAGGTTTTAAAGAGCATTGTGATACATTATGAATTGGTTACCTTGGGTGACTATTGAAGGGCTAGGTGCATAATTAGTGTGTGGTTCTGACAGGTGCATCGGAGGAGGTGCCTTTTCTTTGATACGAGGGACCATGGTTGCTAAGTCTGGTGAAGGGGATATGTAGGAGCCTGCATATGTCAAAGTTTTCATCCATGAAAAGATGGAGAAATCAAGTTACTGGAGATCACCCATTCTCACAAACCTAAAGCTGGGGTTTGAAAATCCAGCATCTCCAAAGTCTTAATTTCCATCTTTATATTGGTGGTTGGCAAGCCAGGTCTCATCTGTAGCAACATTCTTTGAGAGACTAGTTGTCGTTTGAAGTAAGGACCTATAAACCATAAGCAAGAGCCGCAACAAAATGAATTAGCTCAATGGATTATCTAGAGGAATTACAAATATAGTTTATGCATATAGCAGCCTAACAATTATCTGGATTTTGGCTAAAGCTTCCACCTGACATTCTTGCCTTAGTTTCTCATTTTTTTAAAAAATTAGTCTAAAAATTAGATTCTAACTAAGCAGCATCAGGGAAAATAAAAAGGCTAAAATTCTGATGAAGGTTCGCTAAGCTTTCATATTAAATATGTTCACTGAAAATTTATTTCCTTGAATGGCCCATTGGAACTTCGGAATCATTAACATGTACTAGATAGCTATACATCATAACCATTTAAATGACAGCAAAAAATTTATGGTATCATAAAAAATTGTATTGAAAGACAGAACAAGAAAATATTATGTATGGCATATTGTTAAGTGTGATTAATATTTGTCAGGCACTCAAATGACTAATTATAAACAGAAGGAAATGCTCAGAACTAATTCAATTAACATTAACCTAGAATCTAATATATTGATCTCCTATCAATCAAAAGAACCTGTTAGCAAGTGTTCCAAACCATATCACTTGAAAACATACCCAACAAATGTAGAACAACAACAACTGGAAACTGTCGTGGATATTTAGAGCACTCCAGTGGCAAGAAATCATGGAAGTTTTCATTAACATCATTCATCTTGGTACTTGTACATCTTTTTCTTTTAAAAAGTAGAGATTGTGATAAGCAATACGAATCATAGAAACTAAATTCGAGGAGGAAATTGTTTAAAACATCCAAGTTAATAAATGATCAGGCTGATCAACTTTGGAATAATGGAATCCTCAAGCAGATTGTCGACATGGGTAACAGAGACAAGGAATCAGCTCCATTCTGCTTGGTTATTTTTTTTCTTCGATTTCACAAAATAGAAGTAATTTAGGACTTCGAGTTAAAAATTCCAGATGAAAATGATCGGGTATGGCAAATTCTGCTGAAATGAATGCAATACAGAAGCATCATCTTTCATGTATCATGATCATCTGATCCGGTTTCTTTCCAAAAATTTCTCACGATATGAAAGATGTAAACACTGATGAATCAATCTTTTATCGTTCGGCGTACTTCAGTTCAGATTCAGACCACAATCATCAATCGGAGCATACACGACAAACGAAAACTCTTCAGAAAAAGGTCACAACAACTAAGGACTAGAGACGAGGTGTCTATTTTCAGGGAGAGCGAGAACAGATCAAGATCACGCAAAAGAATACCTTAAAAACGAATTCCCAGGCGGATTCTATTACCTTTCGATCCATGAATAGACAAAAGAACTACCAGCGCGCAGAGGAGCCACGGGCATAGAACTCTCCGCCGCCACCGTCCCATCCTGTTACTCCCTTCTCATAGCAAATATCCAAATCGAATTGCGGAACCAAAACCAGCTTCCGCACCTTCCTCCAAAACCAATCAACTCGCACCTGGATAGGTGCAACGAACGAACCAAAGAATGGCGAAGCGGACGCAGAGAGGAACAGAGCCAAAGGAGAGGTCTTTTAACCAAACCCAGGCTGCAAGATCAGAACTTTTGATGTCAAATCCCAACACAGCACAGCAAAGCAAGGGAACGAGGAGGTCCCTTCTCTCTTCCAGCTCTCAGAAAGAAACCCAACAGAGGTGCCCTGCTACTATTGAACCCAAGAAAAGGTGGCCTGCTCCTCCTGCCATGTGATGCAATGAACACTACGAAAAGGGAGGGCCTTTGGTCCACTTCCAGTCCTCAGAGATCATGGAGGAGGAAAAGATTCCAGAGCCTTGAAGAAGTGGTATGTAGACCCCTGTCTCACGTCCTAGGAAGGGGTTTCCATTAAATTACACTCGTGTTTATGGCTAATGGGAAGGGGCCAAACCATTTTCTAGGGTTAGGTTTGTGAGTGCAACTTGGACCGACTCCAGAACCGAAAGCACGAAGATGTGTTGTAGACTTTGTTTGGCAGCCTCTGAGCGAGTGAGCGTTGGACTGGGAGGGTGGGGTTGCGATTGTCTTGGGGGTGGTATGATTCTGCAATGCTGTCTTCTCTCTTCAATTGATTGTTTGGCTGCTTTTGACAGGCATTTCTTGGAGGTCCAACTTTGGGTGCGGTGGGAGCTTCCTTCTTCGTTCCAATCTCCCATGGATGGGTGTGGTCAAGAGTTCTCTGATGAACAGCTTGGACATGTCAGGGGATGCTCAGCGCATGTGATGAAAACACATGTTTCTTTGAGATGTGTTGGAGAAACAGTGAATCATTGTTTAATGTGTGTCATAGCTGTCATCTCACAGTTGTTCTTAAGAACATGATGATCCACCAACAAGTTTCAGATGGTGAAGATGAACCATTTGCAGAACAGAATTTTGATTGATCCTCGAGGATGAAGCGCGCAGCATTGTGAACGGAGAAGGATGGGAGGTGATGTGGCGTGTGCACTGTGGCCTCAAGCAGAAAGATGATCTCAAATGCGGTGATCTTTCCCAAAGACAACCAACCACCTGAAAAGGGATTCAGGATTGAGTGACCATCACATCCACATGTTCCCACTGCCTCAAAAGTTGCAGTGGTAACAATTAATGGATCCTTAACTCTTCCTCTGGCTGTCGAGGCAACCTGAAGGGAGTTTGAAGACGATGACAGAGGGCAGCATGAGATGAGAACCAGAAAAGTTTAGTGAGCAATGCAACACATACCAACCTGAAGTAAAGGGATATTTACATGTTCATAATGGAAGAGCTTTCTGGCTTGCCCACTTCCAAAGGATAAGGAGAGATGGATGACAAGGTCTTTTTGGATGAAAAGATCTGTCTGTGCAGCATATGTGAAGCCATTTGGGAGATCCTTGCGATGGAGACTGCCATGATGGAAGGTTGTGTATGGGAGTGGAGTTGTGGCTTGTTCTTATCTTGTCACCACTGTGTTTGATGAGTCACATGCCGCAGCAGCAGCAGCAGCAGCAGCAGCATCAGCAGTTGCTTCATTGGAATCCCATTCCAGAAAGAACCAGTGGGAGAAAATAGGAAAGAAACCAAAAAGTCTTATCTTCACCTTAAACAAATCCATCGAAACTTTCACTCCAATGCACAAACTTGGAATCACTGTAAAAGTCAAATCTTTTAGATAGTTAATCTTTTCTGCCTAAAGTTTGTTGCGTCTGAGATGGTATCTGAAAGAAAAAAAGATTAAACTACAGATCGGAGGTGTTGAAATCGAATAAAAAAACAAATCAAGAACTAATCCTCGATTTATTAATAAATTAATTTTGAAAACTATAAACGATTTTAATTCGAGAATATTTTTTTTTGATTTGACTAATCAATTTAAACAAAATCAAATCGATTTTGATTTTAAAAATATTAATCCTTTATCCAACTTTAAAAATGACATACGCATAATTTCATAAATCTTGTCACGTCGATTCGATTAGATTAAGATTTCGATTCGATTCAATTCAACCGATTCACTAAAAAATATTTTTTTAAAAAATATATTTAAAATTAAAAATTAATTTATCGATTTAATTAGATAGATCTCTTAAAAGTAATCTCATAATAACATTTTAAAGTTATAAATATACATACATAATAACAATAAATCATAAAGTCTTATTTATTATATATATGCATAAAATTGAAATCTAAATCGTAGCTTGATCTCATGACTTCACCCGACTTGACCGGACCCGGAAATTATTTGGGTTTGGATTTAAGTAGGCTTTCTGGAGTGTTCCTGCACGGGCAACCTACAATCCTCGGTATAGAGATGCTTTAGCATCCACATGGCGATGGATTATTGGTGAAATGGGCTTTAAGAGTTGTGCCAGAGTCAAGATGGTCATGTGCTTTTCTGGTTTTCGTGCTTTAATAGTCCAACTTTTCTTTGCTCATATGAAGTGTCAACTTAGCTGGTAGAACGGTCAAAATTGTCGGCAAGCCTGATAACTAGTTGTTCCAACCCGATACGGATCCTCAATCTAATTATCCGATTCGATAAGAATTCTCAATCTAATTCCGGTGGCTGACCCTATATATGTTCCAATCCAATATTAGTTTCGGATCAGCATGCGTATCCTCCATACCCATTTGGATTTGGATCTGAGTCAACACCGAACCTAACCCGATAACACTTGAGTCTTGGAGCACATCTTTGACCAGAGGCTCGTGTGCATTTGACTTTTGACTGTCTCTCTTCCCGGTCTACAACACCTCATTTACTGGTTCTTCTATTGCATGTTGCATGTCCAACTTGGATTAAAACAACTAGAAGCTAAACCCAAGACTTCAACCGTCGACTCCGTCTTCTCTCTTACGTTTGTTTCCTTCGTAGATATGTCAACTCCATCTGATGAGCCATTGATTGTTTTAGGTGTGCATCGGCCTCGGTTTGTACATAATTTATTGCATGCATCGAACCTTCTCCTTGTATATATCCTTCTTTTACAAGCTTTACTCGCTCGTTCTGATTAGGTCTCCATGGATGGCTGGTGCTGTGACGATGAAGATGGCGGGCACTCCATGGCAATTCTCCAATCTTTTGGAGGATCCTTCTGTAGCACCATCAGCGAGTATGTCTAACAGCATGTTCATTACTCTCACGTGTTCGCTTAGCTTTTGATGGTGACTTGGGTTTTGCTTGATTTCCTCCTCAAGTGATGTTCTCGGACCGGCTAATTTGAAGTCGAGGGATTCGGATCTTGTCAACTCGGCTGCGTTTCTACTGCCCGGACAAATCTACGAGGTGAAGGTCTTGGATATCTGAAGTCAACTGTCGTTTCTCTTCTTCTCTTTCTTCGGAATGATGAGAGATCAGACAGCCCAAGCTCCTCGTAGCGTTTGCTGGGGTTCTATCTTTGCAGTAAGCTGCAAATGTTAAAGCACTTGTTTTCACAGGCTAATCAACATCGTTTTGGTCTTCTGCAACAGTGTGCAGCGTTAACGGGATGCGGAAAAGAAGAGCATGATGACCTGGGGATGACCTCCGGATCCAGTAATGTAAGTATTCTGCAGCTAGATAGCTCACGAATCGCTGATTGAATGATGTTGAGAATTTGATATGACCAGTGTGCTAATTCTGTCGGCAGAACATCGACGCACAAATGGATGAACAAGACTTGTTCATGGAACAGCAGTTCTTCCTCCACGAACACTGCCGGTCTTCGTCCTCGTCCTCGTCGCTGCAATCCTTGTCGATGGACAATATCACTGATTCTTATGTTTCCAACACCATGCAAACCTACGACCAGCATCGAAGTGTTCGGTTCCCATCTTCCGAGAGCGAGGACGCTGCGATCACCAGGGCGATGATGGCGGTGCTCTCTTCTTCCAACTCCTCGTCTTCTGCTGCGTCTCCTCCTTCGGTGATGTCAAACCCACAACAAGAAGGCCAAGCGAGTTTGCCACGGCGGGCGTTTAGGGACTACAACTCGGTCCTCGCTCCACACTTCGAACTCAGGAAGAGCTCATCCGGACAGAAGATGTTAAGGAACTCCATCCTCATGATGAGAAGTATCAGTTCGGTGAAGAGCGAAGAGCAAGTAGAAGGGCGTCGATCCACCAGCAACCAATTGCATCATGTGATATCGGAACGTCGACGTCGAGTGAAGCTCAACGACAGCTTTGATACACTAAGAACGCTGCTTCCTCCTGCATCAAAGGTTTGCATAACGGTGCTCATTGCATCGTTTTTAGGATCCGAGACAAGATAATGTTAATCCTGTGGATTTCATCTCCTTTCTCCGTCTTGCTTTATGATAGAAAGACAAGGCTTCGGTGCTGATCAATGCAAGGAACTACCTGAACACATTGAGAGCTCAAATCACGGAGCTGGAGGAGAAGAACCGAAGTCTGGAGACGCATCTTTCTACAGATGAAGCTCGTCAAGGCGATGGCTCCGCTAAAAGCGTGAAAGTTCAAATCATCAAACCCTCTGATCCAACATCCGATGTGCAACAAATCGGCATTAGGATGACTGTCAGCGTAGAGTGCGACATCATCGAGTTGGTTCTCCATGTCCTCGAGTGCCTCAAAGGGTTGAGAGCTGTAACTGTGGCAGCAGTAGATGCATGCACGTACTCTCCCCGAATGCACATCTTTGCAAGAGCAAATCTCAAGTTACAGATCAAGGTATGGAACATTCTTTACATTCAAATGATGAGACACTGATTAGATTTAGAGAGACTGAAAAGAAATCTAGCCTAATAATTGTTTATGGCAAAATCAAAGAAATGAATCTAGCCAACTGAATATGACCAGGGATGATCAGGACAAGCCATACAACTTTGATATGACTATTCTCTTGGTAGTATTTGTTACATTGGAAGCCACCTACCCAAAAGCTTAGCTTAGACTATGTGTGTCCTATCTGGTCTCTTCATATACTTGGACTTATCTTTCAGTTTGATATAGTCTGGTCCGCGCAAAGATGATAGATCAGTATCACCTAAAGAAGCCCTACCACTTGCGGTATGATATGTTGCTCATGTTGACGAGAGACCATGACTTAGTCAACCACAATTCCTCGTCATACCTTAGTGATGTTTGAATCAATATCAAATACGCAAGTAACAAGTGGGTAATGTTTGCTGATGGTGCAGAGCTGCGACTGGAACGAGGCATCACTCCAGGAAGCCATGAACAAGGCAATAGATGAAGTCATAGCAACTCCTGAACCATTCTGTCTTCTAAACTGAGATGAGGCTCGCCAATGTGTGAACCAATCTGCCGTCATTGTGGACTTGTTATGTACTTCATCTTGATAATAACATTCGATTATAGTTCTCTTATGATGTGTTCATCTTGCCAATGGAAAACCCCAATTGGGGGGGGGGGCTATAATTGGATGAATTGGTAAGGCTGTTGCCTTGACTTTGATTAAACTGTAGCTCTTTCATGAATGTTGACTTGTTCAGATTCAAACAAACTAAGCTTCAAACAGAGCCAAAATCCAAAACAAGCACACAAGTTGCCAAACCATAGTTTCTCATCAATCATCCCCACATGAACAGTGCATGTTGTGGTGATAGAATCGAAGATGCCAAATTTGTACTCAACAAGTAAAAGATTTCTTCTCTACCCTTCTTTCTCCTTTTGATATGAGTCGACAACTCCAAGGCTTGTTATAGTACAGATTATGATTTATTTTCTTATTATTTATTCATTCATACTGAAAAATATCGACTAACATATCAATTTCATAGGTTGCTAGTATCAACACACGAATCTAGATTTAAATTAGTATATCATGTATTGAGTAGAATAGAATAGGAAAGAAGTAATACATCTAAAATGTCAAAGAAGTATCTTCTTCTAATGGAGATTATTATCAAATGTATATTAACCAAAAATAGCGAGATTCTTGTGGAACAAGTGGAATTCCTTGGGGTGAAATCAATTCCACTTTTAGAGAACATGTAATATTTTTCTTGGGATTAGAGGCATTTGATTAGTCGATTCATTATGTTCCATGTGTTTTCATAATTATGATCATGCAATAATTCATAAGAACACATAATGTTCTTATGAATGGAGATTAATAATTTCCGTGTAGAAAATATATATTGCTTCTGGGAGGGATTCTGGTAATGAACATTTCTTGTAATTTTAAGTCCAATTAAACTGGAGCTATAGAAATGAATCGAACTCTGTTTTCAGAAAGATAAAAGGAACAAAGCATCATAAGACTATGACCACAGCTGTGTTGCCTTCCTTTGTAATGATGAAGTCTGGTGAAGGAGGAGATCAACAAATATGAATCTGAATCAGAATGAGATTTTTCAGAAGAAACCAACTCATCTCCTTACATTTCAGCAATTAAAGCTGTGATAGATAAAACGATCCTAAGGTTCTTTTTAAGCATAGGAAACTTTCTCATTATAGTTTCAGTGAGAATATTTACTGTGTATTAACGGTTGCTTCCCTAAGCCAAAGAGGATAGAAAATAAATCTATAATACGAAAATATTATTAATTGAATTGAAATCTAATCTATCTTAGATATGAAAAAAGAGGTGCATACCTTTATTTGATATGCTTATGTCGAATCGAAATGCCTTCTGCTATCATCGTCTCTTCTCTTGTTGATGTGTATTTCGATCCATCACCTCGCTTCTATATAAGAAACTAATCCTCTTTGTGTCTTCCTTACTTTTTTCTCCCGTTGGACCATTGTAATCGATAGAATTATACTTTTAAATTGTCACACAATACAAAAATCATTTTCTTTTATTGGCCAAAGGAGAGAGAGAGTTTCGAAAAGTATCTTATTCCCTTTCATTAAAATCAATATCCTAGATTTAACTTACATAAATATCAGCGTTATACCTTTAATTAGAATCCAATCATTATATTTAGTACATCTTACTAATTAGGTTCATATATGATTAACATTCTCACTTGGCTCCTAATCGGAAAGAGATATAAAACAAACATTCAAAATCATAACAAAATAAAATTTAATTTTTAAAATAATTTTGCTTGATTGGATTTTAGGTTTTGAAAAATAAATCTTAGAAAATATATTGATATATTCAATAAATATCATAATACTATACTAAGTCAGACTACTACTAATGTGAGTTGTAACGATTATATATCATTCATTCATAATGTTTCATGTAATTTTTTTTATCAAGATAATCATATTATTACGTACAAACATAATATGTATATATATAAACGAAAAATATCAACTTTAATTATGTACATATATAATTAGGATGACGATACGAGAGGATGATGATGAGAAAGACAGGAAGGTACACAAGTTTTACGAATTCATTTATGGTTACTTCCTCATTTTAATTTATTTTGGTTTGCAAAGCAGAAAAGAAACTTGAAACTTGAAAGATAGCTTTTACTTATCGTTTTTGGTCAAAGTCAAAATCCGCCGACTTCGGTGCTCCTATTCTCTCTCGCGCGGTGTCGTGACGAGAAATGTTGAGCGGCTTAATCTCGCACAGGGAAGCGAGGCCATGCAATGTTATCAAGGTTACTCCTTACCAGTAGCTTAGCTCTCTTGCAGGAGAAACCATTCCATTGTGTCCAATCTTTCCTCCTCCTTCCATTGGATCCCCACAACATGTTGCGATATGTTATATGACCTCATCGGTGCAATATTCTTTCTACTGCTGTCCGCTGATACCACAACTTGGCACAATATTTCATCATTTTCTTTATGCCGATACTAGAAACCTGCAAATATTCACCACCAATGTAGCATCCGTGGTAGCACATCCTTGCTATTGTTATACAGAAAGTAGCGGCGGCAGCTGCAGCGAATTCCTGCAATCGTGAAACTTTGATCTCCTTCGAGCTCAGAAGGCAGAAGACTTACCTAAACAAGAAGAAGAATGTTGAACAAAGACTTAAACCCCCCCCCAACCAGGAAAAACCTAAAACAAAAACAACAAAAGGAGAGAGAAATAGATAAGCAAGTTGATGCAATATCACTATCTCGTTTCCCGTATCCTTTTGAGTTGAAAAATGTGGTAAAAGAATCCTCCCTGTCAAAACCCACCCCATTCCATGAACTTCTTAATCTCATCGTACAAAACCAATATAGCAGCTGCTCCGGTGCTCCTAAACATGTTAGATACTGCTCCACGGTAGAAGGAAGTTAGCCCCTCCAACCTATAAATCTTCCTCCAGCAATCCAGTGTACCGTGATACATTTGTTCCTCCAAGCCAGACTGCATCATCATCCTCCTCCGTACCGTATCCAGTGGATAGGATGCCAGCCCTGCCATGGTCGTTACAGCTTGTGCTGTCACCCATCGCTTCCACAAGGCAGAATCTTGCGGAAGAAGCAAATCTTTAGCCGTATCGAAACCACCAAAGTATAGGCCGCGGTGGACGATCATTCCATGAACTGATGCAGGTAGGCCTCGGTAGATACCTTGAATGCCATCTTTCTTGTAGATGGTGTGGAGGAAATGACAGATGCCTCTGAATTGCCGGGAGTCTGTTCTGCCAATGTCAGCTGCAAGCCGCGTGTGTGCTATATCCAGTGGATAGATAATAACTAATGTTGTGCAGCCTGCTGCAGCCCCAGCCATGAAATTGGATGCTGCGATAGACATGAACTGATCTGCCTCTCCTCTCTTCAACATGGTTCTGTAAAGATCCTGAAAGAGTATCATGTCAGAGAACTTGAAAGCAATCAGTCCATGCCCATGCTTTGTAAATGATAACCAGTATCTTTTACAAGGTTCAGTGATATCAGAAATGCAGAGAAAAGCAAAACATGTGACAAAGAAGATGGAAATAATGTACAATATGAAACTAATCAGAATGACCGTGCTCTTGTATGCAAGACTGTGCATCGAAAAAGTTGTAATAGAAAGATAGAACAGGCACGCGTAGGACTTCAAATAAATGTTTGTTTAGTGGCAACTATAAGTGTGTGATCTTTCAGCAATTGATATGATGGTGCAAGTGTGATTCATTTGTATAATGACCAAAAGGTACAGAAGTTCCAACATAAGTTGTGGCGTGGAAGTTTGAGAGTGCTAGGTTTCTGTAGACGATACTATATATACATATACACATATGTGTGTGTATGTGTATATGGTGAGATAATCAAGTCCTAGAAAACAAGAAAAAGGACTTAAAATAAAGTTTTTCCTCAACCGTAAGGAGAACAATAAATTTAAGCAAGAAATTGTACTAAATATGCCATAATAGACAATTCATTTTACTTGGACATTTTCATTGGCAAAGTAGAAAAACCTATTTAGCATAGTATTAAAAAAAGCTCACAATAAATTGCTAATGTTGCAGTGGCAGCTGATCATGACATCCCCGCATTATGTCAGGAACAAGCATGCTAAATCAGTAAGTTTTACAGGCAATTTTGGGAAACCTGCTATTAGTTCAAGATGGGGTCCTCACCCTACTCAGTATACATCTGATGCTACACCACAAAAAAAAGATTCTTGTAGTTGAAATTATCCATCAATTTGTGCTCATTTAACAATTTAGATTCAACAATATTATGAAACTGCAGGAAAAAGATCCCATATATCTCCTACAGTTTGTATATATCATAGGGAAAAAGATCCCATATAATTCTTGTAGTAAATTAACTATAAGATCCTGCAAATGTTATTCCAAGGAGACGAACAAAGCACAGTCAAGAATGGCTAACAGTACAATAAGGTGCCAATCCATAGTGCACACTAATTTAGTGTGCCAACACATGTTACAGTGGATATGCACAGCAGTATGCCATCTGGTAGATAACGACATTGGAGCAAATTCACAGATGTCCTCCAAACCAGTACTCAAATACAGGTCTGTGGCACATACATTATAGTGGCTGGTTAAGTATATAAAGATACCAATGGAGAAAATAAAAAAGGTTATTCTATATACTTATACATGATTTAATATACTTTGTACTGGTACCGAGTTGTATCATACATATCAGTTGGTAGAGTTGGTGAGTAATAAGTAATCAAATTTGGAAGCATTAGATTGTAGAAGAATTTGTGGTCCACAAGTAACAAAAATATCACATCCTTCATGGTATAGTTGTGGCTGCTAATTGTTGCATAGAGCAAATCGCTTGATTAATATATATTCAAGTGGACATGACTGACATAGACGAAACCACAACCTTCCATAACCAAACTAGCCATTTCATCTGATGCTGGACCACTTTCTTAAGGTTGCCTTTCAGAGGAATTAAGTAATTACAACCTACAGTTTTTATCCAGGTCTTCTTGGCCTTCATATTGGTTCTTGACTTTAAAGTGTGGCATTATATTGATGATGGTAAGCTATCAAAGAATGCTTTTCCAGGGATTATATATGGATAGGGCAATTTTGAATGTCCACATGCAGCAAGCTAGATAAAGTTGCTCCTTTGTGATCCAATGACCAGTGTTTGAGCTTGGAACTGACACTACATATGTTGATCCTAACCAAAGAGTACATTGGCAAAAGCCTCATACAATGGACCATCCATTTTTTCATGTAGGCAAATGGACCATCCTTCTCTTCATGTAGGGGACATTAACCTACAAGTGCATTACACTGTTTCCAACATGATCTTTCATGTGGCTTATGTATGGGATCAACTGAAACTAACACCTTTTTATGGATGAAGGAAATCGTAGACTAGTTTCGCTTACATGGGCGTGTCAATATAGCAGGCCTCTATGTATATATGACATTTGGTTTTAAGGATTAACCAGTGATTTAAAAAGCACTAGGTGCTAAAAGACACCAAGATCCCAAAATGCTCAAAACGCTAAGCACTCACCTAGGCACTTGTCCAAGCGAAGCAAGACGCTCTAAAATATTAAAATATAAAAAATATATAATATAATTAATAAATATGATTATATAAATAAAAATCCAGAAACCATAATAACAATTTTAAATAAATAGAGATTAATAGTGTTAAAATCTAAAAAGGGACTATCATATGATAACAATCGTTAACAATCTACTGTTAACAATAGTTAGAGGGGGAGAAAAGAGTCACCGACTATGAAAAGTGCAGAAGGAGAGGGCAGCGGTGATGGAGGAACTTTCGGATGACGTTGGCGGCAGCGGAGGAAGCTTCGGGCGACAACAACGGTGTTGGAGGAAGCTATGGACGACGACAGCTACAAACGACAGTGTCGTGGGCCGAGAAAGCTTCAGAGGTGTCTGTTAGTGGCGAAGGAAGTTGCGGTCCTCTCTCTTAATGGTGAAAGTAGCTGCACACGAAAACAACGGCAACGGAGGAAATTGCGCACGAAGGCTAGGCTGTCGGACCCGTTCATCGACGACAGAGGAAGCGTCAACCCTATGTGTCGATGATGAAGGCAATAGCAGAGGAAGCATCAGCGGCAGAGGTAGCAATTGCACCAAGGTTTATGGCTCCTTATCGCATGGGGTCGAGGGAATTGCGAGGGGTATAGCAATAATATGTAGCTTAGTTGGTTCAATTGAACCAACTAGCTATTGTTCAACCAAACCAAACTTGATAGCCTAGTTTGATTGCTTCGTTTGAATGAGGCTCTCACTCGAGGCACCCAGCGCCTAGGTTTAGGCAAGCGCCCAAGCGACACTTCACTAAAACGTGCTGCCTAGTCAAGGCCTGAGGCACTCGAGCCTTGCCTCGCCTCACCCGAGTGCCTGAACGCCTATTTAAACCTCTGGGATTAACAAAATGAAGATTCCATAATCAGTATTTATCTATCTAGTCACCAAATAGATATGTTCAAATCTCTCTCAATAGTTTCATCAAATGAGTTTATACTCGTTTTGATAGGAAGTTTAATTAATAAAGACTTTCCAAGCCTCATAATGGAGCTGGACAATAGGTGCCTTTAAGTATGTTGAAATTTATAAACATCAGTAAAACATAATATTATCAACCCAAAAGTTTTCAATTCAAAATCCTTAGGCTACATAGAGCAGCCTACTGACCGTATCAACCCACTTGGCCAACCCTATCCAAAAGAGACATTGCACAGCATTTTAGACTCCAGCATTTTAGGTGTCTTTAAGTATGTTGAAATTTATAAACATCAGTAAAACATAATATTATCAACCCAAAAGTTCTCAATTCAAAATTCTTAGGCTACATAGAGCAGCCTACTGACTCTATCAACCCACTTGGCCAGCACTATCCGAAAGAGACATTGCACAACATTTTAGACTCCAGCAAATAGCCACCAGGTCCAAGCCATCAGTTTTGCATGATTACAAAACCTTTATATAGGTTATACATTGGATGTACAACATGCAGAACTCTTCATGGTTAGTGTCTGGTGATATTTTACCTAACTAAAGTTAAGAATCAGGGAAATCAGAATGCAAGTGCGTGCGCATGTGCACATACACACACACATGCACGCATACACATGCACAGAGAGAGAGAGAGAGAGAGAGAGAGAGAGAGAGAGAGAGGAGAGAGAGAGAGGAGAGAGAGAGAGGAGAGAGAGAGAGAGGAGAGAGAGAGAGAGAGAGAGGAGAGAGAGAGAGAGGAGAGAGAGAGAGAGGAGAGAGAGAGAGAGAGAGAGAGAGAGAGGAGAGAGAGAGAGAGGAGAGAGAGAGAGAGAGAGAGAGAGGAGAGAGAGAGAGAGGAGAGAGAGAGAGAGAGGAGAGAGAGAGAGGAGAGAGAGAGAGGAGAGAGAGAGAGGAGAGAGAGAGAGGAGAGAGAGAGAGGAGAGAGAGAGAGAGAGAGGAGAGAGAGAGAGAGAGGAGAGAGAGAGAGGAGAGAGAGAGAGGAGAGAGAGAGAGGAGAGAGAGAGAGAGAGAGAGGAGAGAGAGAGAGAGAGGAGAGAGAGAGAGGAGAGAGAGAGAGAGAGAGGAGAGAGAGAGAGAGAGAGGAGAGAGAGAGAGGAGAGAGAGAGAGGAGAGAGAGAGAGAGAGAGAGGAGAGAGAGAGAGAGAGAGGAGAGAGAGAGAGAGAGAGAGAGGAGAGAGAGAGAGAGAGGAGAGAGAGAGAGAGGAGAGAGAGAGAGAGGAGAGAGAGAGAGAGAGAGAGGAGAGAGAGAGAGAGGAGAGAGAGAGAGAGGAGAGAGAGAGAGAGAGAGAGAGGAGAGAGAGAGAGAGGAGAGAGAGAGAGAGGAGAGAGAGAGAGAGAGAGGAGAGAGAGAGAGAGAGAGAGGAGAGAGAGAGAGAGGAGAGAGAGAGAGGAGAGAGAGAGAGAGGAGAGAGAGAGAGAGAGAGAGGAGAGAGAGAGAGGAGAGAGAGAGAGAGGAGAGAGAGAGAGAGAGAGAGAGGAGAGAGAGAGAGAGGAGAGAGAGAGAGAGGAGAGAGAGAGAGGAGAGAGAGAGAGGAGAGAGAGAGAGGAGAGAGAGAGAGGAGAGAGAGAGAGGAGAGAGAGAGAGAGGAGAGAGAGAGAGAGGAGAGAGAGAGAGAGAGAGAGGAGAGAGAGAGAGAGAGAGAGGTGTTGTATTTCTTTGAAGATATACTTGAAATCTAGTGTTTCAAGACAATGTTGAAGGTAGCAGTGGGATGCAATATAGGACCCACGTGAAAGGATCTTAAATATCAGTGAAACAATTTATTAGATATGTTGCTGCCACTTAAAGTCTGGCAAAGAGGGATCGATTGAAAGTATAGGAAACAATCAAAATATGCCAAGAAAGCATAATGGTTATAGAGAATACACCTAATTGTAATGTTAAATGCAATGATCCAGTTAAGTCCTTTAAAAAATAGGCCATAAGTAAAAAATCTACTGCCTTCTTACCTCCTTGGAGTAGTATTCTCCTTGATTTATTCAGTATAGCAAAGAAAGAAATTACTTTTTCTGTCTTCAACAATAATTCGTGTAGGATGTTACCCTATATATTTCAACCAGTTCTAGCCTTTTTTTTTTTTAAATGCTGCCAAAAACTATTGAAGATCAATACACAATGTATTTCCAGAAGAAAGTTTGCAAGAGCAAAAAAGTCAATGAACATGTTATTTCATTTTTTTGTCTAAAACTTTTACCTGTCAGTTCAACCAAAAAAGATAAGAATAAATGCTCATTTGATAATGGAGGGTTTCTCTTAGCATCATGCAAATTTACTTGCAACAGACTAGCATGACAAGTCCACACACACCAGAGAGAATGTTTGAGCATTTATGCATGAGGGACGAAAAAAACTGTAACAAGAACATAAAAAAGGATGCACATTTAAAACATATGACTTGGAACATCAGAAGACTAAATTGAATACAGATCTAGAATGTATCATCAGATCCCAGCTTTAGTTTTGTGTGATTGATGGGATTCAAATTGATAAGAAAATTTGAAAATGCAAGTTAAATTCGAAAGGAAAATAATAAGGCCACTGATCCTGTATATACTACAACTGTTACAAGTATGGGAGAAACATTTACTAACATGCATTATTTATGTATGAAAGCTCAAAGGCCCATTCCTCTTTTAAGAAGCATCCAACAATCAATGCAAATTTAAAGTAATTGCAAATCATGTGCAAAATGACAACTATGATACAAGCAGATGTAACCTTAAAACCAGAGTTTTATTTTATTGTAAGAAATATTCTCTCTATTTTGGTTGCAAACTACCATCAGTTTCTCACGAAACTTTTTTAGAAAACACCATCGTACCTATGTAGATAGATCAAAAATTTATGACCATCATATACTCTCCTGATTCAAATGTCATCTACCTAGGGCAACACTCTGTCCCTCTTCATTGTTGATCAAACAAATATCTAAGCTACCTATCTTGCAAAACTAAGTCATCAATAATATCTCATTTTCATCTCACAATCAGATCAAGCAACGATGAATTACAATAGGAAAACATCATACATGGGGGGTGACTAGGTCAATCTTATTTACTGCAACATCAGAACTCATCCAATCTCTCAGCTCCCCTTTCTCTTTATCAAAAATACTTTGTGTCTTCTATAAGCTGAAGTTGTCCTTTGCAGAGAAAAATCATCTGTATCTGCAGATGGAAATGCAACATAACTTGTTTAAAGAACAAACTGACATCTTTCATAATACCAAACCTTTAGTTTAGAAAAAATCTCCTAGCTTTCATCATGAATGCACCATAATCCTCTATCCTCTTTAAAGATAATAAGATTTATACGACAGGAAAAGAGTATAGTGCTGATTAGGAAAATAACATCTGTCTGTAAGAGGTTGTAACATTCATTTATAATTTGATTAGGCATTACAGCTTTATCATAATAATTTCAAGAGATCTATCTGTTCTTTTAAGAGATCATTTTGTTTATAAAGCTTCAAATATACCTCTGCCTCAATTAGAGCTAAAGGCTGGTCAAACAAATACATACCAGAGAAGCTAAACCAAAGTATGGTAGAAATGAAGAGAGTGAATTTTTAAAGTGATATAACAAACATGAAACAGAATCTGACCTAAACAACTACTACTTTTTTTTGTTCTTACGCACAAATTAAGCATGAAAAAGAGAATAACACATGAAGAACATGCACAAGAAGGACAGGTCCGTAAAGTGCTATGATGATAATTTGTTCTTTTAATAATAAAAGGAGACTAATACTGATGTGCAAAATAGACCTACAAATACGATGACCAATTACGAAATAGCATCATTTAAAATTTGTTTGGTGTCATTTACTACGCGTCGTTGGAACAACAAGAGGCAACTTTTAACACGTTGCTGCAATAGGCTCAATATTCATGCCAAAAATGAATGTGCATAGCTGGTCACAAAGCATTAATAGGGCTGCAAGCTACTGCACAGATATGATGCCCTTATCCGAAAGCTAAAGTATATCAAACACCAACTATCAAGAGAAGTGGATCCAGCTATACAATTCACAATACATTCAGTCTTTAAAAAGAGGACTTAAGATAGGTTGTCTGGATGTTTCTTGTGAGCCATATATTTATGTTGCAAAGCCACATCAGGAGCATATTTAATGGAAATTTAAGCAATTCCTAATCTTACTAACTTAGCAGAGAAGCCATCACTAGCTAAAATTTTGAGTGTTTTCCTTCAATCCTCCCTTTTTCCTCATGTTCTTACTGCGACAGGAACAAAATCTCCTTTTTTTCATGTATGTCCTCTTATGGCTTGTAATTCTGCAGAAATCCCTGGAAATAGATCTTGCCAGTCGCACCTGAATGCCCATAGGTTATATTCCTACTCCAGGACTCTCAACCCTAGTGGCAAGAGCACGTGTTATATGAATGGAGGGTCATGTCTTCACATGAAATCCAGGAATCTTTATAACCTTCTCGACGAGGAAATAACACACAGTTCGCAAACAAGTGGCTGATTAGCATCTATTCGTAGAAAAATGCGATGAAGTATCAGCGTCATACATTCGTCCCGTCAAGGTTTCGTAAAAGCTGAACAACTGGGGCGGCGGACGGGGCGCAGGGCATTAACATCGATTCTTAGAAATCTGCAGCTAATACCCTATCCCATCATTACAAGAAAATAACAAAACGAGAACAAGAAAATATTCCCAAACTCGGACCGTGAGAACAAGTACCAAACCAAGAACACAGAGATTAGGACGATTCGCCAACGAGGGAAGCAGAGTCGAGGGTACCTTGAGGGAGAAGTTGAGGGCAACGGAGGGATAGTAACGGAGGACGCTGGTGCCGTTCCCGCGCCAGAGGGAGAGGACGCCCTCCTCGCGGACGGTGCGGGCGATGCAGTCGATCATGCCCCGGAAGCGACGGCCGCGGCCGAGGAGGGCGGCGTTGCTCTCCTGGGTCTGGAGCAACAGCTTCGCCCGCTCGATCGGCGCCACCACGGTGTGCACCATCCCGCCCATCACCGCCCCCGCCACCACGTCGCGCTGGAAGTCCCACATCCGCCCCTTCCTTCGCCCTCCGCCGCTTCCTTCACCGCCACCGCAGGAACTACTGGTCGACTCCATCAATCATTGCCGCTTCTCCTCATTCCCTCATCTCTCCGTCTCCTCCTTTTAACCCTCTCCTCTTTCTCTCTCTATATATCTATCGATCGATCGCCTCGGCGAGCGAGCGTTTACCTTCTCACCTCTCTCTCTCGATCTCTCTCTCTCTCTCTCAGGGAGCTAAACTATCAACAGGGGAGTAAGACATCACGCGGAATGCACGTGAGGTATTGGAATAGAAGAATGATCATCCCGATACCGGGTATTGTAGACTCCCTTCACACGAATTCTAAAGCATTTCGAGGTGTTGGTCCGCAGGGTCCGCCATCTTGAAGTACACCGTGGATATAACAAAATGACGCAAACGCCCTTACGTTCGGATTAAAAGTCTGACTGACCCACAAAACACCTGACATATAATTGATTCTCCTTCAAATCCTAATTTACGTGGAGCCCACCAGTGAGGCAGCTCCACGAATCACGATCGTGGTATACCCACCAACTGAGAGAAAGCACGTGGATGTGCAGAGAGCAATCGGCAGGGAAAGATGAGACGACGCACGAGCTCTCAGCACGTGTGAATCGTCGATCCATGGTAAAGTATTATCGAGTCCTGAGAGCTGTTGACCGTATATGATCGTACGTGGTACTTCAGATGACTGATAGCAGCATCATATGTGCGACTGAGGAAGACACTAGCGGAGGATGAACAAAGACAAACGAGAGGAAACAAGGCAAGAAATCAAAGCATTATGCATTCCGGCGGAGATGGAGACTAAAGAGATTATTTATGAACCATGAAAGCACACAATTACATCGTCTCAACTATGAAAACCTGCAACAAACAGCTCTCTTTAGAGCACTTCTAATCTCGTGAAGAAGGATGCCATGTATAGCCGAAGCTTAAAGTTGGTGGTGATTCACGTCTCGGTGAGCTCCGACCAGTGGATTAATGGCATTCCAATCACTGGCTTGATCTGTATGCAGATGGAAGCGGGTGTTTGCTACCAGTAAAAGAAGAAAACATGTCGTCCACTTCATGCGGATACCAGATTATGTTTGTTTCACTGTGATGAAGGCAGAATGCAGGAAAGATGAACGGCAACGCATGGTGGGGAATCCAGCGGTGGAGTTTGCTCTTTTCACTTTTAACATCCAGATTCTAATTAGTATGATCTGCCAGTGCAAGACTTCCTACTGATCTCTCACTTGATCAGTCCATGTCAAAGGCAAAGATTTGTGGAGTTGCATGGGGAAGCATCATAGCTCATCATTTGCAATTAAACCTATGGGTGTTCTCTTAACACACAAGCAAGATAGGTTGAGGGTCCACCATATCCAACACTTAACACGATAAAAGGTAATGGACGTCATGCGAAGGATCCTCGTGGTGACCCTGTTATCCTCACCCATTCTTGGTGGGCCTTTATATCTGCATCTTTTGTGAATCTTAAAGAGGAAAATTAAACGGTGATCAGGTATTTGTAATCCAGTGATCATGCTGAAGGAGCTGGGTGTGTTACTGTTACAGAACAGAGGAAGAGTTCTTTCCGAAACCCTTGCAAAGGACAGTGATCTCACGGCCAACTTAAACTCTTATGTTTCGGTTTCCCGATACTATAAACACGACCGGTTTCGTGTTCCTTGGTTTGCCTCTTTAGGTGAGAGATTTCTATGCAAGACAGAAGAAGATCGGGTGTTTCTCTTACATATCTCATAATGCATGGACGAAGAGAGGACCGACGTATCTTTTGTGGTCCATGGGGACATCTTCTGTACCTCCGGCAGTGATGTAGCTCTTAAAGAGAATAATGCCTAGTGAAGCAGCTCATTCCTTCCCATTGGAAATGTTGGAAATGTTGGGCATATGTAGAAGATGGATAATTGGACAAATGAAAGAGGAAAATGTACATTATCAGAATTTAATTCTGATCTTATCTTTTTCTGTCACCATTTCACCCGGTTGGGCTTCCTTTCGAATTTCCAGAGTCAGACAGATAGGCAAGATATGATGATGACAGGGAACTGACAAGGAAGACACACATGTTTGCTGGGGAATTCTTTGCCGGTGGGAGCACAGGTTAGGCAGATATCCATTACATTACACATGAAAGAAATGAATGCGTAAAATGTGGCGCAGCTCTCAAGCTTAGAAGAAGAGAACACAGGAATGGTTACATTGTAAGAGAGAGGGAGGCATGTGAGGCTTCAGTTGGTAGCTCACTTCCAAGTTTCAGATTCACATGGAAAGAACAGTATGAGAGAAGACTGTGGGGACTGAACATGGTTCTCAGCCAACTTTTGTTCTTGCACACGATTAATTGATGCCGCAACATCAAAGTAATACACTTTCATACGTTGGATGTATCATTGAGAAGGAGGAAAGTGGCTTTGCGGTGGTGGTGTTTGGCTGTTCTCCATTTGATCCCATTCCGGCATCAGCTTGGAAGCTTCGCATGGTCTTCACAGCAAAACAGCGTGTGTTTCTTGGTCTCTGTCTGTGGTACTGATGCCAAAGACATGTCTGAGACTGGTATGGCAGGAGCCGTGTTTATTTATCAGGTCCGATAGAAGGGTTATATCGCTGCATATCAAAGATCTCTCCTTTTTCCTTTACTTTTCTTCTCTCGCTCATTCTAATTCTCATTTACATCCCTCCTAAATCCATCAGTAACTCTCTTCAGAGGGGAGAGCTATTTTCTCAGGAAAGAAAATTTAATATGTATATATATTGAGTTTGTGCAAATCCATGTTGATCTAATATACAAAATCGAATTACTCTCTGAACCATTTCAAACAGAGGAGGCGAGATAAATAATATAACCATCACAGTAGAGAGAGAGAGAGAGAGAGAGAGAGAGAGAGAGAGAGAGAGAGGGTGGTGGTCAATGGTTCCCTTGTGGATCAAACCCGAGAAAGTCTCATCTATTTGTGCACTTTATTCGCCCTTTTTGCGACTTCTTTCCTCCAGCAAACCAAACAATCAAAACACTCATCGATTCCTCTCCACCACACACACAAACATCAGAATCCTCTTATCGCCTGAACAAGTATGAAAAGGCTTTACTATTGCATCAGACTTATGGTTAAAGTGATCGAGGCTTCAAATGTAAGGAGAGTTTGGTGTGGCACAACAAAATGATCTTTTTGAATCACAGTCACAAGTTGAATGAATGTTGCTTTGTTTGATGTTTGTTGGATTCTTATATGTAGTCCGACAACAGTGAGTGGATGTTGTTGAGGCCTCACTGTCTACAAAAGGGTGCACAGGATGGATGATATGGCCAAGAGCTCTTTAGTTTGCAGTGATTTCATGATCAATCTATGTAATCTGGAACTTCATCAATAATGTTGGAGATCAATTGAATCATGCCAATCCGTCACATTCTTGTCTCAATCCTTACTCACTAAGTAACTATCATGTACTCCAGCTGTTTACTTCAATTATCACAAAAAATATAATGATTTTTGCTGTATTTTTTTAAAAAAATTAAGTTCATACACATCTACATGAATTTAAAGGAAAAATATTTTTCTTAAAGATTTGCGTGAGAATGATCAAATATGACACTAACAATATCAATCTGCTTAGTTAATGGAATCAAGATATAACTTGTACGGGAAAAGCATCGTAGCTCATCATTGGCAACTAAATCTATGGGTGTTCTCTTAACACACAAGCAACGGGTCGTGGGTCCACACGCCATCCATAACCTGATCAATATCGGGTCGGATTCTCACCAGATAAAACGGATTCTCCAAGTCCATCCACGAGCCTCTGCACGAAATTTATGGTTACATTTGATTCCGTCGGATCACTCCACGTGGACTGGAGCGTGCGCACCGCGTCAATTAAATCTTCCTTTCACGCACCTCCTACGCTCTCCTCATAATAATAATAATAATTATTATTATTATTATTAACAACCCAGTTATAATCACACATCATGTTCTTCTATGTATTCTGCCTACTTCCCATCCCACTTGATGACTGCCACCGTTTCTGTCCTCTGTTGCTCTCTTTCCCACGCCCACATAAAAGAAAGATGAGAAGGAAAAGAGAGGAAAGAAGGATATAGAATAAGCAAAAAGCAGCGGGGGGAAAGAAATCCGAGGGAGGGAGGGAGGGAGGATAGAAACAGGACGAAGGCACCGAAGGCAGCGAGAGAGAGAAAGGAATAAGCCAATCAGAAACAAAACAAAGACGTACTGTCCAGCTGTGCCCCTCTACATCGCAAGCTCTCACCTCCGTTGATCTGAACTCGATAAGGTACCGGTTTTGGAGCAGCAGGACGGAGAGGAGCCAAAAAGGCGCCAGCTTTCATGGGCTCCAGGCCGGCTCCGCCCGCCGCCGGCATCCTCCCGGCCCTGCTGATCCATGCTGTGGCGATGACCGTGGTGATGTCGCCGCTGGCGTCCGCTTCCGTGTCTTACGACCACAAGGCCATCGTCATCGACGGGCGGAGGAGGATTCTGATCTCTGGCTCCATACACTACCCCAGAAGCGTCCCCGAGGTCTGCCCTGTTCCTACTTTACTCGTTTCTGGGAAATGTGGCTCCTTTGGTTTTGGATTCCACATTTTTTGGGGTTTCCTTGAGCTGCTTCTCTGCGTTGTTATCCTTTGCTTCTCTGGCTCGTCTCTCGGTTTGACGTTTGGTTCTTCCCCAGATGTGGCCGGATCTCATCCAGAAGGCGAAAGATGGCGGCTTGGACGTGATACAGACGTATGTGTTCTGGAACGGCCACGAACCTTCTCCTGGCGAGGTACGAGAAAATTAGAATCTTTCTTCGCTGTGACTCTCCGTGCTTCTCCGATTTTTGTTCTCTTTATTTAATATTTTTCTGAATTTTTCTGATAGTATTACTTCGAAGGGAGGTATGATTTAGTTCGCTTCATCAAGCTAGTGCAGCAGGCCGGCCTCTATGTTCATCTCCGCATCGGACCTTACGTTTGTGCTGAATGGAATTTTGGGTAAAACCAATCTGAAACTGTTCCAAGTGAAGTTCTTTCTTCCACTCGGTGCTTCTTTGCTTTTCTTTCAAGAAAGTATGCATAAGCGCTAATTGTGTACTGAGAAATGGTATTCTTTTGTGTTTAATTTACAGGGGATTCCCGGTATGGCTAAAGTATGTTCCTGGCATAGTTTTCAGAACAGACAATGACCCTTTCAAGGTAGGAGATAGTCACTGAGCTGCTCCTCTTTGATTAGTTATATATATATATTGTCTGGTTTATGTCAATGCATTGCCTTTTATATATATTGAGTGATTTGATTTGCTCTGAGACAGGCAGCAATGCAGAAATTCACGGAGAAGATCGTGAGCATGATGAAGTCTGAAGGATTATTTGAATGGCAGGGTGGCCCTATAATCCTTTCTCAGGTTTGATCTTTCTTTGTCCAAGAAGGAACACATGTAGATATCTATCTGTACTAATTTTTTTACCCAAATTATGTAGATCGAGAATGAATTTGGACCACTGGAGTATGACCAGGGCGAACCTGCTAAGGCTTATGCTGCCTGGGCTGCGAAAATGGCGATTGGTCTTGACACTGGGGTTCCATGGGTCATGTGCAAAGAAGATGATGCCCCTGATCCAGTTGTATGTGTTGAAGCCTTATTTGTAACCCCTGATTGCTATGTTTATCTTCTCCTTGAGTTCCCATTTGGCACATGCCTTGGCTTTAACTCTACAAGCTCGTTCGGTAGAATAATCCTTCATCTGTGTTTAGTATCACTTTGTTAGAAACAGGATCATGGATTCCCATGACACTCTGGTTTCTACTCCACTCTTCAGCTAGACATGAGTTTGTATTTTCAGGATCCATGATGGATCTCTTTCTAATCATTTCTCTGTTTCCTTTGTTTTGGAACTGTGATGCAGATTAACACCTGCAATGGGTTCTATTGTGACTACTTCTCTCCGAACCAGCCATATAAACCCAACATGTGGACTGAAGCTTGGACTGCCTGGTAATTTCTTATGGAGATAGTTTGAGGTCGTTTTTTTTTTCTTTTCATGAAAAGAATTTGCTTCGGGTTTTCCTCAATGTGTCACCTACTTGCAGGTTCACTGGATTTGGTGGTCCAGTTCCCCACCGACCCGTTGAGGATTTAGCCTTTGCTGTGACAAAGTTCATACAGAAAGGTGGATCTTTTGTTAACTACTATATGGTAATAAATTTTGTCTTAATCTGGCTGTATGTACATTAATAGAAAGGTTTTAATGGAGTACCTTGATGTCTGTTTTTATTTAGTATCATGGGGGAACAAACTTTGGCCGAACTGCTGGTGGACCCTTTATCGCCACTAGCTATGACTATGATGCTCCAATCGACGAATACGGTAGGCAAAACTGTTCTGTTCCACCACATTTATGCTTCTTGCATATTAAACACTTCTTTCTTGATCTTTTGGAGTGATAGTCTTGGTGCAAAATTCTAAAACCAATAGTTGCTATTTATGATGGAGATTATTTATTGAATGCATTGATGATTCTCCCTTTGGCATATACTAGCTGTGAATAAACCTAAAAGTGTTTTAAAGTTTAATTAGCAAAGCTACATTAAATATCAGATACACTTTGTAGCATGTCTAAGGAAATAGCCATCATTGGTACGTCTTAAAATATTTTATTGGTGTATTGACTAGTTTAAGCCATAATTTGACTCCTATCTAAATTTTAAAATCTCTCTGTGCAAAAATACTGAGAAGATCTTTACTTTCATCCAGGTCTATTAAGACAACCAAAATGGGGCCACTTGAAGGATCTCCACAAGGCGATCAAGTTGTGTGAGTCAGCTTTGGTTTCAGGTGATCCTGTGGTTACGTCGCTTGGAAGCTCTCAAGAGGTCTTATACTGATAAAACTCTGAACTTACCTAAACTTGTTGATTCTATATCAGAAATCCTTATGGTGGAGTAACGGTGAAACCATTTGTTTCTAGTCACGTGTTTTTAGGTCAAACTCAGGAGAGTGTGCTGCCTTCCTTGCCAACTATGACACCTCGTCATATGCTAGAGTAGCTTTTAATGGCATGCACTACGATCTTCCTCCTTGGTCCATAAGCGTTCTTCCCGACTGCAGGACAACAGTTTACAACACAGCAAGGGTGAGACAAACTGAATCTATTGGCTGTTTCCAGCTGTCAGACAGGCATTATTAATTTCATTTGTGTCTTGGTGTCTACTTTGTTATCTTTGTTAATTCTCAATCTACCATATCCTGATTCAAGACTCTTGTGCTTGTTAACAGACCCAACCAATCTGAAAATTTCTCTGCTTTGCCTGGATAACACTTTTTCCTTTTTGTTACGATATATCAGAAATTTTAGAAATAATCTGAATGACTAGCCAGTCACTTGCATCTCTCATCAGATTGTCCAATAATTGGCCTGTGCCACCTGACTGACACAGCTGAAGTTTATTAACAGGTGGGAGTCCAGACCTCTCAGATTAGAATGGATTCAGTTGGAGGATTTTCTTGGGCATCATACAATGAAGACACTAATGCCATTGATGAAGAAGCATTCACAACAGATGGGTTGTTGGAGCAGGTAAACGTGACGAGAGATACTACGGACTACCTCTGGTACATGACATAGTAAGTAGATAGTTCATGAAATTTTCTTTTGCTATTCACTGGAATTTGCAAAATAATTCGTTTCCATTTAGACTGGACTGACTTTATTCTCCCTTCAGTGTCAACATAGATCAGGATGAACAGTTCTTATCGACTGGGCAGTATCCAGTCCTCACTGTGATGTCAGCTGGTCATTCTTTGCATGTCTTTATTAACGGGCAGCCGACAGGTCGGTCACCATCTTTACTGGATAATTCAAAACAAGGACTTGTTGGAGGAATTTTGAAGTAGGTGTTTTTCATGGTCAATATTCACTTATGACAATCTCTTGTTGGACAGGTACTGTCTATGGCAGTCTGGACAATCCAAAGTTAACATATGCCGGAAATGTGAAGCTGCGGGCAGGTAGCAACACAATCTCAATATTAAGTGTCTCAGTTGGTCTCCCGGTAGGTTTTCTAAATCTATCATTTACCATTCTGTAACACCAAAACTTTGTAATAACTCAGTTATGCTCTTATAATGTTTTTGCTTCATATCCTAGAATGTTGGTGAACATTTCGAAACATGGAATGCTGGGGTTCTTGGTCCAGTGACGCTAAAAGGTCTTAATGAGGGTAGAAGAGATCTTACGTGGCAGAAATGGTCGTATCAGGTGCGTTCACATCATTCTTTCATTAATAAACTGCAGTTTCGTTATGTTGATGGAATTTTGCAGATTGGTCTGAGAGGTGAAACTTTGAATCTTCATACGCTCAGTGGAAGCTCCTCTGTTGAGTGGCAAGAAGCATCTCGTAATCAGCCCCTAACTTGGTACAAGGTAAAGCTGTAAACACAGCTGGATCATTATGATGGATGGGAATATTGTTATACTAATATTCTTTAAAAAGAGAGCTTGAACTTTAATCTGTTCTTTATAAGCTTGCTATGTATGTCACGATATTTTGTCTTCTGCTGGCTCCTTCAGGCGTTCTTCAATGCACCAGATGGGAATGAGCCTTTGGCTTTAGACATGAGTAGCATGGGAAAAGGGCAAGTATGGATCAATGGACAAAGCATTGGTCGGTATTGGCCCGGTTACATGGCATATGGAAGTTGTGGCGATTGTGATTACCGTGGAACATATGATGAGAAAAAATGCCAAACTAACTGCGGGGAACCCTCTCAAAAATGGCAAGTGCACTTACATTTATAACAGGTTGATCCAGCAGCTGTTCATGACTCTGACCCGTGATTGTGGTAAATCTCAGGTACCATGTTCCACGTTCATGGTTAAATCTACAGGTAACCTCTTAGTTGTATTGAGGAGTGGGCCGGTGACCCTACTGGGATTTCCATGGTTCAAGAGAAGTGTGGGCAGTGTCTGTGCTGATATATCTGAATGGCAGCCATCGATGAGCAATTGGCACACAAGAGATTATGGAAAACCAAAAGTCCGTCTATTCTGGTGGAACTGCACAAAATATAACTGCGACTAAAGTTTGCTAGCTTTGGCACACCTCAAGGAGCCTTTGGATAGCTTCTCTCCCGAGGGAAGTGCCATGTGCCCACAAGTCATACGATGCTTTCGAGAAGGTAACTTCCCTACTTGTGGTGGCAAACTCAAGCTTGATTTTGAATCATGACCATCAAATAGGAAAGTTGGGAACATTCGAAACATGGAATGCTGGGGTTCTTGGTCCAGTGACGCTAAAAGGTCTTAATGAGGGTAGAAGAGATCTTACGTGGCAGAAATGGTCGTATCAGGTGCGTTCACATCATTCTTTCATTAATAAACTGCAGTTTCGTTATGTTGATGGAATTTTGCAGATTGGTCTGAGAGGTGAAACTTTGAATCTTCATACGCTCAGTGGAAGCTCCTCTGTTGAGTGGCAAGAAGCATCTCGTAATCAGCCCCTAACTTGGTACAAGGTAAAGCTGTAAACACAGCTGGATCATTATGATGGATGGGAATATTGTTATACTAATATTCTTTAAAAAGAGAGCTTGAACTTTAATCTGTTCTTTATAAGCTTGCTATGTATGTCACGATATTTTGTCTTCTGCTGGCTCCTTCAGGCGTTCTTCAATGCACCAGATGGGAATGAGCCTTTGGCTTTAGACATGAGTAGCATGGGAAAAGGGCAAGTATGGATCAATGGACAAAGCATTGGTCGGTATTGGCCCGGTTACATGGCATATGGAAGTTGTGGCGATTGTGATTACCGTGGAACATATGATGAGAAAAAATGCCAAACTAACTGCGGGGAACCCTCTCAAAAATGGCAAGTGCACTTACATTTATAACAGGTTGATCCAGCAGCTGTTCATGA
Source organism: Musa balbisiana (assembly GCA_004837865.1). Lineage (NCBI taxonomy): Eukaryota > Viridiplantae > Streptophyta > Magnoliopsida > Zingiberales > Musaceae > Musa > Musa balbisiana. Next base: position 40,465,671 of record CM017193.1, read on the forward strand.
CTCTGACCCGTGATTGTGGTAAATCTCAGGTACCATGTTCCACGTTCATGGTTAAATCCTACAGGTAACCTCTTAGTTGTATTTGAGGAGTGGGCCGGTGACCCTACTGGGATTTCCATGGTCAAGAGAAGTGTGGGCAGTGTCTGTGCTGATATATCTGAATGGCAGCCATCGATGAGCAATTGGCACACAAGAGATTATGGAAAACCAAAAGTCCGTCTATTCTGTGGAACTGCACAAAATATAACTGCGATAAAGTTTGCTAGCTTTGGCACACCTCAAGGAGCCTGTGGAAGCTTCTCCGAGGGAAGTTGCCATGCCCACAAGTCATACGATGCTTTCGAGAAGGTAAACTTCCCTACTTGTGTGGCAAACTCAAGCTTGATTTTGAATCATGACCATCAAATTATTATTAGTTCTGAGAGTAATTGTTTGATCCATTGCAGAACTGTCTTGGCGAGCAACGATGCTCTGTGACCATATCGCCAGAGGTTTTTGGAGGAGACCCATGCCCCGGAACTATGAAGAGGATCACAGTTGAAGTCGTCTGTGGATCGTAGCTGAATCAAAAGTGTTCCAGTTAGGTGGAAGTGATGAAATCATATACTTCTTTCGGTTCATGCATAAACCATTCAATACAGCAAATCCAAAGATGGAGCTTCTGACATACAGGTGAAGGTTTTAGAATCCGCAACACACCAAGCAGTCAGGAGCAGCACAAATGGATTTCGACAGATTTATGAACTTAATTTGATCATTTGATTCAAATATGTTGGTTGGCAGCTGGGAATTGGGACAGAAAGCAATTGTGACTCTGCTTGTAATCGAGTCCATTTGCAAGCTCAGATTTGATTTATATCCTAAAATCAAACCAATAGCTTGGAAGACAATTTGTATTCTCTATGTCATGTATGCAAGAAACAGAATCAGTAAATTCTGCAAACTCAGCTTGCAATGTCTTAAACCTTATTTTTGTCTCTTTTCTTTACTCCTCTTTTACAATGAAAATTAGTATTTGGATCTCAATGTCTCATCGAAAGGCCAATCAGAGATACATGATATAAAGCAAAAACAAGGTGGTCAGCCTTGGGAAAGAGAAGATGGCGGGGAAAGGGTTGCATGCAGCATAAAAGGTGGAAGGGTTTAAGACGAGCAAGGCCAAGGGAGATGTCAAGAGAAGCACCCTTCCATGGATGGGAAGGCATTGATAATGCGTCCAACCAGCATACAAGTTGATGGGTTTGGCTTTGTCAGTGACAAAGAATTAGAGTCACAAGGAGATAGAAGACAAGGTAGGTATAAGAAATCAAACATTATTGGCTTAATATATATAAATTGTCAGTTCATGTGTCATAAATATGCATGCAGATTAGTACAAAAGGTTTACTTATTGAGGGCATTCACCTGCTAATCCTTCCACATGCTTAAGTTCCCCTACCGGCCAACTCCTTCATCACCTCGCCAAGAGAGGCCTCTTTCCTCGTATACTCGATCCACCTTGCATTTATTCTGACCCGTTCCAGACTCTGGTTCAATGTTCTTGCGAATGCTGGCTTGCTTCGGCTCATGAAGAACTCTTCTACTTCTGCGGCTTTCTCAGCAGTCCCAAACTGGAAACATGAGTAACATCATGTGCATTATGCTTTTTCCACGTACACAAGAATGAAAATGAAAAAAGAAACATGTTAATGCCACACCTGCGTGACAATGGCAACAATGAAACTGGACAGCAAAAAGCCTGATGCCCATGTCTTCTCTATTAGATCCCAGTTTTCCTGCATTTGACCAAAAACTATTCTGAAACTACTAGGAGCTGAAACAACTGCATTTCATGTAACCATGTAATTAGATCTTATGTTCATCTACTAGGAGCATAAGCACAAACACCCCCTGGCATTACTTCAAGAAACAGTAATATAAAAGATCCCAGTAGCATAAATGTTCCATTCCAGTTATTGGCAAACCTTATGCATATCAAAAGCTAACCACTATCGACTACCTGCTGCACTATGGTCGAGTTGTTATTCGCTGTAGAACTGTATCTGGATGCATCCACATATGCGCCACATGCTAAGAGACATCGCGTAGCTCATAGCGCATGGTGCACCATTGGGAAGCCTCATGTGAGACAACCAGGTTCTTTTGATGTTATGTAGTTTGCCACTAAGCATTGGCAGGCTAAATTTAGTCATCATATTGTCCTAGACTTATGTACTTAGTTCCTTTCCCACAGCAGGAACAAAAGGTAGAAAAAAATATATAAACATGCCTAAGCTTTCCCCCAACTTTGGATGGAATCCATTTGTCTCAGTACTCATCACATTCTGGCATAGTTCCTAAGTATGCAATGTCTACCATGCCTATGTAGCGGTCACGTACAACAACAATATATCTCTCAAGCTGTGAGGATATTATGTGATTGGAATTATGATGAGTTCGATTTCCAAGATGTAAAGTTCAGAACATCCGCTTATAAACAAAAAGATGTTCATATTTAAAGGCATAGACCTATAAAGGATAATGAATTATGCAGAATTGATTATTTCGTCCACAAGTTGACTTCTTAACCAGACCAAAGAACTGTCATCATGCCTAATTTTTAGCTGGTATCGAGTTGACAAGTTAACTGGCATTGTATAAACTCATTTTATTCATAAAAAAGAAACAGTTCGACCAGAGATGACAAAAACACTGATCTTGTTCAATCTTCGGCAGCTTTCCCCCTAGTTTTTTTCCATGTACACAAATGCTATAAATGTAAAGTACCTGAATTTTGAAAAATTGCTATATGAAAATAGAAGACAAGCTCAGGAAAAACAGATAATTATTGGCTAGTCCATCTTGTAAGGAAAGGTGAGGTTCTATTTCCATTTTTTCTTATTTAAATCCCATATTAGGTGACTTCGAATTACAAATAATTAACTATAGCAACTAGACCCAGTTTCAAAAAGGTGGCTTCAAATTACAAGAGCTCATCAACTACTACAATTAAATCCCATATTAGGTGACTTCAAATTATAAGTAATTACGTATAGCAATTAGACCCAGTTTCACAAAGAGGAAATATTTTTATACTTCGTGTGTTCAGGATATCTAAAAACATGTACCTTAAACCATCTCCATGCAGTTTCATGTCCTTCTCTGCTAACTCCAAGTCCATATACTGCATCCTGATTTCGAACCTTAAGAGTGGCCAGGGACAGGTTAGTTACCTCTCCCAAAGTACATGGCATAGCATGAAGAGAACACTTGTTTAGAGAACATCAAATATTTTACCTCAGAAGACAATAAAAAATTAAGGGATTCAAGGATAATATCTGGATCAGGACAAGATGTCAAACAGCCTGAAATGTGAATGATAGACTTCTCATTAGCTCTCATATAACAAACATACAAACTTTGCACTCTAGTAAAGCCCAGAAGGTTCACATACTTAAAATGCGCACTTTTTCTTCACTTTCATCTGTCTGTCTGTAAATCTCTAAAAGAGATTCATAGGCAGATTTATTTGAGATGCTAACACTCTTCATTACAGCAACATATGCAGCCTACAGAAAAAAAAAAGAAACATATTCAACCTACAGAATAATTTCAATATCAATTTCCGAAGGAGCAAAATGAAGGCTAAGGTAATAGTTAGTCATGAACTTGTCAACCTTTCTTGTATCTGGAGGCAGGACAGAAGTAATTCTATCATTCAAGAAGATATGAAAACGCCTAGTTGCTTCATTTATAGTCTTCTTGTGTCCAAATTGAGCAAGGGCAACCAATAATTCCCCTCTTAGCATTACATCCAAGTGGCTTTCGCCTTTCCTAGCATCCCAGCCCAACTTTCTGAAAACAAAATATGAAAGGACAAAAATCACAGATATGGAAGTAGGAACTCATCAATGGTACACAAGAAAGAATTTCAAATTAACATATTGCATCCACTTGACTTATACCAAATGAATGAATAATCTTTACTGATGAAAGCAATAAATTCAAGAATATTGAGGTCATAAATCATATGTAAACATATTGAAATATGAATTAAATTTCTCATCACTGCAGTTACCACATCCCCTGAAGTCTGTATTCTAGAATTTTATAATGCTATTGCAAATTGAAATAACAATGTCATATGTCATAGAACAATAGCTAGATTTTACCGATACATCTTGCTCAATGAGAAGCAAATAAGAAAAATTCATGCCCATCCATTTGGAAGAACACCATTAAAGATCATCTTCCCACTTATTCCAATGACTACATTAATTAGAGTTAGTAGGACAATCAAGACTTCAAATCAAAGTATGCAAACAACAAAGGCTTTGCAGACTTATTGACAATGTTAGAGAAATACTGCAATTTATTGTACTTGTCTCAAATCAGTAAAAATTCATAGATCAGACAATAAATGAATCAGTAAATCTCACTAAAACAAGCATTACAAAACAAAGATATATTCTCATTTATTCTTCCCTCTTTAAAGAATATCTGGATTTGAAGATAGTCCTAGAGCACCTGGTTATTGACATTTAGAAAATGTACTCTATGCCAACTTCCATACAAGTACCATCTCCTTTTCTACTTACCTCATATTCAATATTCAATTACTCAAAAGTAGACAACTATTTAAGGTAACTGTTGTCTTTTACATCATACAGTATAGATAGAAAATATCTGATTATAAACATAAAACTGTAGTCGGAAAAAAGATATAGTGTTTTGGCTTGGATGGACTTACTCTGATGGAAATTGGAGAAGGTTGATAAAGAACAGTTTAATGTCATCTGACAGTTCAGGTGTAGCATCAGCTACCAAGTTCACAATCTTGTAACTGACCTGTTAATTAAGCAAAAGCCAATCATGCTCAAGTTCACATACATCTGCTAGTACAAAAGAGACATGAAGCTAACTTACTTTTACAATGTGTGACAGAACAATATGATCAGTCTCTTCTCGGTAAGCACTCAATACAGACAACAAAGATGACAATGTTTGCTTGCAAGCCACACATAAGGCAAAAGAATCTTCCAAAATGCCTATATTTGATATTTAAAAAGGTATTAACCTTCAAGAGTTACAAAACAGCCAAAGTTGATAGCAGTACAGTTATGTTACCAAATCTATCTGTTCCAGTCAGCTGATTGGCATCTATTGCAAATTTAAGTCTAGCTGCAAGTTCATTATCATAATGTACTCTGTAGAACCCTGTTTGGTTCACATTAAATTTGATCCAAGTATGTGCAGCATTCTCTTGGCTGCTTTCTTCTGATAAACCAGGTTTACCTTCTTGCAAACCAAGAAGCTCCATTATATCCAACTTGTCAACTTTTGTTTTTAGTAAAAGCTTCTTTTGGACATCATATGAACCAAAGCATAATGTGAGAGGAACAATCCACTGACCATCACCCAGGGTTCCATCTGATAAGAATTGTGACTGCAATGAAGAAAAGAAAAGGTCATGTTCTGTTGTAAAAAATTACCACCTATAATGAAGGGAACAATGAAGCATAGATTTAAATGCTAGTATTTCCTGTTTGTACTGCATGACATGTACATGACAATTAATAATTGACAATATGCCAGCCAATGTGGTAACCATTACCATATGGGTATCACCTTAACATGTTCAACCACTAGAATGATGGGTTACCAAAGTGACATGGCAAACACAGAGATGAACAAACAAAGAGTAGCACATGCTGTGCCAGCTTGTTGCCATCTTTGCCATGGAACATGGTACATTAATTACTGGATTATGACTCTGTATTTGTAAAACATATGCCCATGCCCATAGAAGTTGCTGTCATTTAAGACAATTATTTATGAGCATGTTATGCTTATCACAGTATATGAAATTCCTTTTTGTACATTGTGGATTATGTGGATAATGGTTTCAGACAAAAATGTATTCTCCATAATTACAGCTCGAAGTTCATGTTCTTTACTCAAATAGAAAATTCAAGATGCAGAATACCCAATTCATGTGCCAATTATATGTACATACATACGTACATATTAGGAAACCTGAACTGAAGGCTATCCTACAAGAAAAACAATATCCACTAACTGCATTGTAGAGAATCCTGATCGAGAAGTAAACAAAATGAATAGTTGATTCTAAATTATATGAATAACCAAAATAATACGAATATTATCAAGCAGATATATGAGCTATTAGCAAGATTTACTGCCACTTGCATATGAGTTCAACAAATAGAAGTCATCGACTCATGTCTCTTTGCAAAATTGTGGTATCAAATAAATCTTTCTTTTAGCTGTAACAACACTTCTACTGTGCTTTCTGTACTGCTTGAACAAAAATGATGGTTCCCAATCCAACTGTCTTCTCTATATGTGATATCGTGTGAGAGAAACCAGCAAAAAGGGAGAAATGTGATAATGGAGAGTGAGTCTTGGAATTGTAGCAAGGTTGCTCATCTCTGACCTGGTGAACAAGGTCCAAGTCATGGGAAGGTAGTATCTCTACTTACATGGGAAAGCTGTGTATTGAGTTTATTGACACTCCCCAAACTGCATTGGCGTGTGCCCCTTTTAATGCCAAATGGAAGTAGAAAATAATTGTAGACTGTCAAATTAGGAAAAAAAGTCTGAGCTCACAGGCTTTTTATTTTTATTAAAGAGTATATGTAAAAGATGTCAGCAATTACATGAATATCATGCCTAAAAGAAGCCTTATGTATGTTCTGACAGCCATAACTTCAAAGTCACAAGGGACCATGTGGAGAAAAAGTCTGATTTCAGTGCATTATACTACTAATATTTCTTGCAAAAGAAAAACAAATGCTGTGTAGTGGACAGCTGATCAGGGGAGGAATAAATATTTTCTCTTCAAAATAAAGGGAAAGTAGAAGTGCTAAAAACAGTTGCCAACCTAAAGATGTATCAGTATCTGGTTTTTCTTTCCAAAGATTTCAAGGTTCATGTGGAAAAACACTAACTCTATGTGAACAAGGAATTGAATGTCATTAGTATCATGGTTTTAATTTTCACCCAGATTGATTGTAGGCTTGAACCGGTACATCAACCACCAATTTTAGGCAGTACATGCACCGTACAGGGCTTACCGCAAAGGCGCAAACCCAGTTCAGTTTTTTCTTTAATTAGGTTAACCCTATGTTCCTGACACACCTTGTGCTCACTTCCCTCATGCCACCGGCAACTTACAGCTTGCTGCCCACCATCCACAGCTACCACTGCCAGTCCAGCCCCCATACTACTCTTATCAGCCGCTGCTGCTGCCTCCTCTTCTCTTCTCCTTTTCCTCTTCTTCTTTCCTTTCCTTCTCCCCCTTTCCTCCCGTCTTTCCCTTCTTGGTATCATGGTGCATGCCAGCATACAATGTGTCAGTATAGCAGCACACCAGACTTTCTTTCTTGTTGAGTAAGAAGGCAACGGGTTACAGTGACTAGATTTTGGAAGACGCCTAGGAAAAAAGCCAAAGAAGAAAAAGATACATACAATAAGATATCAGTTGATACGATCAAAGAAAACTGAGAGGGTGAGTTAGAGTATTAAAGAACTTTGAGGTATTACTACATGTAAGTCTCTGCAAGATTAGAGATGCGGCTGGTCACAAATGTGTTCTATGCTATTCTCAAGTAGACATCTATTTCTACAATTATTGAAACAAAATTGTTAAAAGAATAGCTTAAGGCTCTTAAAAAGACATCTGTTGTCTCTATTTCTATAATTAAGATTTATATGGAAAATTTATTAGTAAAAATCAAAACACTTGAAAAGATCTTCAAATATCATTTCTGAGTTCTTCTGGCTGCAAATCAATGTGTTCAGCATTTCAAGCAGAGTCTACAGATGCCATAATACTTGAAGGTTGTTATCTTTAGGTCAAGAACCACTATCAAATATATGTGGACAACTGAACATAAGGTAAAATAACTAAGTGAACACAGTAGAATCCCAGTTTATGTCATACAAAGAAGAGACTCAAAGGCCATATGCTACATGGCAAAAGGGATAAGAGCTTGTCAAGCTATCATGTAAATGGTTTGCAATATAAAAATTTAAAACTGTCACTCTCTAATAATAAATTGAGAAAGTGAACGTTAAAAATGCCAAATGCAGTGCCATTTATATCCCTTCCATTCATAAAAACTTGCCTATAAGAAAGAATTGACAAGAAGAAATCAAAATATACAAAAAATAAAGTCCAAGTAACAGATAAGAATATTAAAAACCAAACCTGATCAATCTCCAACTCATGCCTTTTGATCTTCACATAAACAGCAGGATACCCTTTCTGCTTGGTCCATGAACTCATCATATTTTTTACAGGTTCACCAGACTCTTCTTCAAGAACAGCCCACAGGTCTTCAGTTTTTGCATTAGAGTAGGCATATCTTTTAATATATGAAGCTAGAGCTTTCTGGTGCAGAAAAAGAAAGATTTGGAAATTATAAGCATTTTTTATGCTTAAAATTTTTCACAAGAAAAAAAAGATCAAATAGTAAATTATGAAAAGATTCTCATGTAGGATTTATCTTTTACAACAAAATCAACATCATCCCTCGTTATGAAGAGAAAACAATGAAGAGGAAGGGAGTGATCAGTCTACACAGTCCCAGCCTTGTGGATTAAGAGGCAGGGAATCCTTAAAGAATGAGCAATCTTCTCAACCTATTCCTGGTTGGGTTAGGAAAGAAGGTTTATCAAGTTATCTAGCTTAGTGGTAATAGTAATATATCTACATTCGATTTTTCTCTTTTTTTTTCATTTTCGTTATTGTTTTTAGTTGATATCCTAGGAGGTCACCTCCAATTTTGAGTATGGAGCATCTAACAGTTAAGATATGTTTATGGTATAGGTCAAATAAGTTATCTAGTGTTATTTGAAGAGTTCCAAAGGCCTCTTCTGGTGTGGATTTTGGACAGTTATGAGATCACCGAAAAGAAGATCTTCTCCAGCAGACCTCTAAACAGATTATATATATGTGAATGATTGCAGGCCCTTGAGGTAATGCCTTGAATTGCTTTCTTTCTATATTACAATAGAAATAATCATTACTTGGTAATTCATCCTTGGAGCTGGGGAAATACAATATGTTAAGAGTATAACTTAGACTATAAGTATGCTACATAATGAATTTTATTTTTCAATTAACAAAATCATATGTCCTTGGTGTACCACAAAAGCTTACACTAGAAGAAAAGAAAAGGCAAACTTGTATAAAACAGAAGAGTCAATGTGAAATTGAAAGAATTTCACAATGTAACTGGAGTTAATGTTTAGCTAGTAAGCATAGCAAATGTTTATGTTGGCTGCCTATACACAAAAAGATACCAAGAAAGAAGCAAACAATCCTTGGGCACCATATAAAGCTCCCATTAGGAGAACAAGCCAAAGAGTGAAACTGTTAACCTGAAAAGATGATGCACCAAGGTAACTTTGAAGCA